>MIEF01005862.1:0-43528 GCA_001870725.1 Taenia solium | reverse complement strand
TCCATCTTCCTATCATTTTATCTCACATCAGTGCTGCGCTTTATGTGCACGCTTAAGAGCAATAAATTTGCAAATATTTCTTTTTGCTGTAATAGTTAAATTAAAGCAAGCGTTTCCGTGTTTCTTGCTTGGTTAGAGGTCACATGCTTGTAAAATGTGCTTGGTCTTTTAACCTCTATGTCGGCAGCGTGAAATGTTACGAGCTCCTTAGAGCCAGAAAGGCTTTAAAGCCCCGTTTGGGCGATGTTACACTTTCTTTTGCTCAGCCCCACTTTTCGTGTGGCTCATAGAATACTGTTTGCACTAGCGTCTTTAATGCCTGTTGTGCAGAGCATCAGTATCATTTGCGGATGCCCTTTCCTGACATACGATTAAAACACCGTAGTGGGAGCACACTCAGATTCTCACCGGGTACAGCTCAAATTGATCTCCCAAAAAAGTTCCTTTAGCGAGCATCAAACACGATGCCGGACAATTCGTCTCATACTTCAGTGAATGCACACGCTTGGTCCAAGCTGTACTAATGTACGCTAGTTCCATAAAGAAAAGCTTTTAACCTTTAAATTGACGACTGACAGTAGATTACTGAATTATCCCAGAACAGAGAAGCATATTTGCCAAGAATACCATATGGCTTTAAGCGACTCATCGACACAGCGACTGTGAACACGCTAACTGCCGTAAGACAGAGTCAGCAATGCTATTCAACCTCTCACAGTGGCATCAATACTCAGTGAACTAGGCCAAAGGGAATAATCCCCGAAAGCAAAGAAGTTAGCTGTCTCGAGTCTCATCGAAAGGCGCATACTGCCAGAAGTTGGAGTGAGCACTGCGAGGCATGGTGATCGGAATTACCTCTGCTTCCAGTACACTTTAACTCCTAGAAACTTCTGGTTAATACTTCAGCTATTTCAGTTGTTCACCACACCCAAGGGGCACGCAAGATTTACATTGTTTCATTGCTTTACAAGGCGAAAATTTATTAAGTGTGAACAAATTCAACAGGAGATAGATATTTCATTTACAGGTAAGTGACCGGAAACATAAACCATGGAGATCCTTCACCTCATCGTAACTCCACCATGTGGCACCCTGGTAATTCGCGTTCCTTGGCGCACAATCAAAGATTGCAAATGGGATGGTGTACAATTCACAGCATAAACGGACAAATATTAAATCTGTATTTAATTTAGGAAGAGATGCGGCAGAGAACAATCAGGCGATACCAGGGCTTGCATCACATCGTCGCCGAAGCAATATTTTACTCCTCTCGTGACTTTGTCGAATTGTACTCGAAGTGACACTACGAATTTGGCTCAGTACAGTGGCTAGCAATGAGATTGGACGGAAGAGCTGAACGAAGAAGCTGAATTCGATGCATGTGAATATGCTATCAGCCTCTGACGCGATTCGCAGATTGCCTTAAGACACTGACAAAGCAGAGACTTGCCTTTAGAATCACAATACTGTTTAAAAAAGTGGATAAAGAATATGAAGGCGGAAGCAATCCTGAATTTTGAAATGCTGTTCAGGCAAAGCAGCTGATGATAAGACTGGATTTGGTTTAAATAGACGAAAAAATGGCTTCCAAGATAGAATGCACAAATTTAAGCAGGAGGGATTGGCCACGGAGAAAGTAAAATTCTTTGAAATTTGATTTGTCTTAAGAAAAACTGCCGAAAAGAGAACGATCGACCATGGCGATGATACCTTGGCTATGCCCCTCGGATGGTGGGGCAAATCGCAGAGCATTTTACTGCATCCGAACGTTCTTAACATCCCGCGATACCAAGCAAAGATGTCGTTCACATTTATTATTATTCTGGCACACCTCTTGCTATTTCAAATAAATCATATCGGGATGGGGAGCAGCCGACGCACTGTGACCTCAGAAGGCAGTAAATCACACCAAACTCTACCAACACATTCATCCACACCGAATTTAGCTCCTCCATTCTTTCTTCCGTCCTCTCTCACTGCTAGCCGCTCTGCTCGTGCCCATTTTATAGACCCGGTTCGAGTGAACTTTAACAGAAGTCACGAGATGAGTGAAAATATCGTCTCAGCGACGATGTGGGCTCATAGAGTGAAGTAAGCTATGCCAGCACCTAACTGTACTCCCTCCAAATCTAGTCTCCTCTTTAGGTTTCGCCTCAACTCATGTCATGAAACGTACGAACGGAAATCGTCTTGCTGAGTGGGGCTGAGAAGACATCCCACTTGAGACTTCCGAGTGTTTGTGAATGAGCGGAAGTTATCAAGTTAATACATTCGAAAGTACAATAAAACGAGTAATCCTCACATTCTAAAACTTAGGCCATTTCCTTTAAAATCGAATGCCTATTTCCTGAAAACTTGGGCAGATGCAAACTGCTTTTATCCCGAAATGAGATGCAACAAAGGAACTCTTGCTACCCTGTTGGCTGAATTAAAGCTGACAGCCCCATTTGCCGGCAAAACCTATTTAACAGCAAAATCATTTTTCACTTTTCCGCCTTTCTTCAATCTACCTTAAATTAGAGGGTCTGAGTCGGCGTCAAGCAGAAGTTCTCAGCATTAGATTTTGCTCTCCAGTTTAGTCAACAGAAATGTGCACGAACTAGTGGTAACCCCTATCACCGTGCCTCTTAACGCTTACCCAACCCATTCAATTCTACTCAAGGCCCTTTCCCCATGGCTTAGTCCCAAACAAACAAACATTTTATAACCTGAGAGAGATGGACAATTTGTCGCGTCAACTTCGGTTTTTCATTGACGAGATGACTGCCACAACCGAAGGCTCTCATTATCGACTGAAAAGGTTTGTGTAAAGAATTTTTCGCCCCAACAAATCCATTTGACAAAAATTGAGTCCAGACCAAAACAACTTGCGAGAGAACGTGCCTATCAAATTCATTGTGATTCAATTGAGGCATTTTGTGTTTCATTTATTCATTGTCAATATCCTCAAGCTCATTTACAGCATTTTCGGACCGGTTGCCCATTTCATGCTTAGTACATATTGAGTAAAGCATTTCCGGTTCCAACCATCCACTTTCAAATCCCTGAGGCCCGGCTGCTGCATTTCGCGACCGATCGTGAATTTCTTGTTCTTTATAACTCAACTGAGGCCTTTTGCGTTTCATCAATGGATTCTAAAACCCCACAATTCCCATTTATTTCATTTCGCAACCGGTTGTCCATTTCGTGCCTATGAGTATCTAAGAAAAGCTTTTCGTGTTCGGTTCATCCATTTGCCAATCCCTGAGTCCCGGCCAATGCAATTCGCGACCGATCGTGCTTTTCATATTCATTATGATCCAGCCGAGGCCCTTCGTGTTCCTTCCATCCCTTTTCAACATCCTCGGGCCCATCTATTGTATTTTGAGACCGGTTGTCCATTCCATGCTTATTATCTATTGAGCGAAGCATATCCGGCCCTACACCGACACACCCACCTCACTGAGGAGGACACTTTATTGCCATCAACTGCCCCATCCCCAGTCCTACGCGATGCACTGAAGCGCCATTGAATGTAAATTGGGTTAAGGGCACTATTGGGATGGGGGTACAAGGGTTGCGACGGGGATGAACGAAGTGGAGATAGAACAGTGGGCAAAGCAAGAGTCAGGTAAGACTAGCTACGAAGCCTTGAATTGCGCCACAATCGCCATATCAGCTTCTATTTTCTAAAGAAAACAATTCGGGCTGATAGTGCAGCGCTGCTAATTGGCCACTTGTTAAAAGCACGCAAAAGGGATTACCTGCTCGACCTGTTTGCCATTCCTAGCATTAAGAACAATCTGATGAAATTCCGGCAAGTATTTGTGCAACAGAGGTGCTACCCGATTGTAGCAAGCGTACATCCCACTTCTTGCCCCATACAAAAGACGTGAATGCTTGTGCTACTGACTGCAAACAGTGGAATCTCACAATAAATCATGAGAAGGGACATACATGAGCAGCCGTTCAGCCATCCGGTAAAGCATGTGATTGGGAAGGACAAAACTATAAACGAAGGAGAAAAGGAAGATGGATTGGAAAATTTTACACACCCGTTACAATCCTCCAACTTCTTGTCTCAAAAATGCTCTCCTCTTCCAATGCCTTGCTTATTCAGTGCCCTCGACAACCTAAAACGCACTATTCAGATCAGCCAACGAACTGCCACCTTTGATTGAATGCAACGCTCTTCACTATGAGCTGTTAATGCATGATGCACGGTTAATAAAAGCAGCTCGAAGGTGTGGTTGTTCGCAATTATTCACAGGTATGCTAAGTGAGTAGAGGTGACTGACTGCTTCCACCTACATTACCGAATTGGAGGTCTTAAGAGTCGTCATCGCATGTCAAACTATTGTTCCACCTTACCAAACGGATAAAACGCAACGAAACATTAAAGAAAACATGCCTACTTTCATTGTGGCCTTAATACGACAATTTGGTAGAGCGTCCAAAACGCTCCTCGCCGCCCGGCCCAGCAACAGCTCCTAACCATGTCAACCGCAGTAGCGATAGCACGTTAGAAATGCCCAATGTCCAATCGGCGACCGTTATGACATTATTTCGAATTGAAAAAACGCGTCACAATGTACCTACGAGTGGTCAAAAAGGCTTGGCAAGGTAGAAATGACTTTCATCCGTTTTTCATGCAGTGGTGTCTCGCAACATGCACAGATACTTAAGAGCGTACAGCTGACGCTTATCCAGAGACTCCCTCACCACTGCATGCAGTTTTGACAGATACTCCAATAGGTTAAACTTCAGTTTCATGTAAACCTAATGAAAAAATAGCAAAATGAAGGAAATTGACACAAGAAAGTGTGAAGTGCAAAACAACTAGGACAGGCAACTGATACGTGCACACAAGCAGAGCCCCTGACTGCGTTGGATAACGTCAGTCAACAGATCTTGACTAAGTGGTAAGCCACGAAGCACCTCAGCCACGTTGAGCAGATAGTGCGTATCTGACCAAGCATAATCTATCAACGCCTCGGGAAGATGTCTAAGCGCAGCAAATTTACACAATAACCATCCGGATTGACACTTTCCATTACAATAAAATGGTAGGCAAGCCAATTTATCATGTAATGCTGATTAGCTTTTACTTCGACTACGAGCGCCCTCTCTCATCATCCCATCTAAAATAGCCACATTTTAGTCCTCCTCCATTCATAGGTTCCTGGAATATGCAACATTCTTCGAAGACAGCTGAGGTACATCCACTGATTTTCAAATGACTGTCTCAGTATCAAGAACAAGGAAACTAATGAGAACAGTTCCTCATGAAAACTGGCGCAATGGAAATGTCCCAATGAATTGAACAAGCCAGTAAGTCTTACCAAATAATTGCCACCTCCAAGGTCACTAATTCCCAATGGGACATTCTGCAGCGGCCAAACGTATTTTACGCAGTTCACTATGAACTCACCTTATTCTCCAATCGGCCAGCTGGAATGCTTTGCTGGGAAGAATCCCAACGAACTTTGCAGAGGGTAAGCAAGGGAAAACCGTGGAAATCGCAGTGTTCGGGCCGCCTGTCCAGTGTCGAATAGGTTTACGATGCGAACACCAAAATCCCGTTGCAGCCAGAGCAAATCCATGTTGGAGCCGTGTAGCATCTTTACCACCCTCGGGTTGGTGAACACACCGTTTAACTGGCTGAGGTAGTCATGAAGAGCAAGGGCATCAACAATGCAATCCTTGGTACGCGTGGACAGTTGTATCAAGCATGTCATTCCCAGGAATGTGCGATAACTGCGGTGCTGTAGAAGGGTAGAGTAGTCACAAGACTTGTGGTTCAAGGCACAAGAACAAGCATGCCCCATCACACTACTTACCTCTAAATCAACAGCGATTTCTGACGCTGAACCAAATCCACCAACATACTGCTTAGGCCGTCAACGGTGTCAGTAATATCCAATAGTGTTTCATTCAGGGGCGGTGGCCTTGGATTCAACGCAGGACTATCATATCTGTACTGCCCTATACCCTTGCCGTACGCCTCCAGCTCTGATAGATAGAGGTGGACATAGTCGCCGGTTTCAGGATCCGATTCAGAAGTGCAGTCCGAAACAACAGGGCTGATTGGCTAGGAAGTCTCATACCCTCCACAATGCATATACATGAAATCAGACGAGTTAAACACCTTGCAAGCCAACAATCGCACTTGGTTTTGATCTCAAGGTGGGGACAAATGGCGCATGACTGTTGTCTGGCCGAATAGTGAAGAAATCTTGTGGCCGAACGATGAACTTTGAAGCAGGTCGCTCTGTGGGACTGCTGAAATGAGGCGGTGTAAAGGCATTCTAAAATGTATCAAAACGGAACATATGGTGCCTCTCCTGATGGCAGAGATGCCTGCTCTCCGTTCAGGTTTGCAAGAAATTTGCGATCGCTCCTGTTATTCGGTTTGTCAGATGATTCTTCTTTGGCCATTACCCCAGTCTAGAGGGAATAATCATTTATAATAACATACTACGCGGTCGACGACCTCGTCAACAAGAGAATTAATCGTGTTTAGTATCTCTTCCAAGGATTTAGGCTGTGTTGCGTCCATGGCGTTTGCCCTCCCATCCATTCCATCCATGACACCTTGGACTCTACAGAATGGCAAGAAGAATAGCACCTACACTGTCAAAACTTTACTCCAATTCTTATTTGGCACAGCTTGATTTTCGGCAAAATTATTGCAATAAGTATCTGAAGGGCTGGAACTGGTAGACAATTCATGAGAAAACTCAATAGCTTCACTAACATTAGGAAACAGAGTCTTTGATTAACGAAATCGCAAAGATTTTCATCTTACAGAAACGAGATGTCTTGAAGAGTCTGTTTCATCATCTTCACCACAACTGTTCTCATGCACCTCGATCACAGTATTCTGAGATAGCTTGAGTGTGCATCAAGTATATATAGACACAGCGTTAGTCCTCAGCCAATCAAAACAAGGGTCCCTTGCATGTTACCTTGAAACCATTTACCAACAAAAATTCGACGGATAAAGTTGGTAATTGTGGGTGAATAAAATTGGAAAAGCGTGCTTTTAATTAGGAACACTAGACGTAACAAATATCAACATTGAAGATAACCAGCGGACCATTCCAATTGTCCTCAAATTCACTAGCACTACCAAAATCCCACTCAGCATAACTGTTCCCCGAATGATTCATCGCTGTTCACTATTCATCACAAATCGGAAAAAGAACAATTAGAAGAAATGAGCTGGCACCTAGAAACATATCTCAGCCCACCTTCCCACTTTGCGCCTCGATACCTCAACCAGGTCGCATTAAGTGAGGGAGGCTATGTAGTGTCCTGCGTCTACCTTGGAGACAAGCAAAAGGTTAAGCGTTTGGTCAGAATGCATATATTTTTAGCCCATAGGGGACATTTATTTTATCGGTTGTTTTAGCACACTCACTTAAGCAGCACTTGAATCCTACGATTTAATTAACAGCTTAAATGCTTAATTCAGGCATATTTGACAGGAAATTGCTAGAGGGTTCGAAGAGTTGCAGTAAACTGCCAGTGTAACATGTTGTGACAATAAAAGCCGAAGCGGGACCCTCCCGCCTCCATTGACTTCCAATCTGCGACGGCGCCATGGGCAATAGAAGGTGTCACGCGACGCTGTATGGGTGCTATCCACCAACGTCGATAGTCCACCACCGAAATCTCCAATGAATCACCTACCTCACCCCTTCATCCTCTCACCAACGCCGCTTCAGATTCAGGACGTACGTTCTGTTTACTCTCCCATTCGCGCAGCAGTAGATCTTCTGACTAATTGATGCAAACATTTCAAAGTCGATTGGCTGTAGATCTTCGAAATAAGGATGGTTGTCGCGCCGTGGCTCCGCTCACAAACAACTACCATTGCAACAATAATTCTCACAACCAGTCAGTTAGTGCGTGACCTCCAACTCCTGGTTCGCGCATTAGTTGCTGCGGCAACGTTTAGCATAGCACGGTCATTCATGACCATTTGCAGTAGGTGAAGTCAGCGGACCTTCTGTGTCGACTGTTCTGGGATGAGACAATTCACCTTTGCTGACACATCCGACTATGCATGAGTAGAGAGGTTGGTTCACTCAATTTGTTCTATTCCATTGCACTGGATTGTGATAATGAAATCCTCCTCTGCAACCACAACACCGCCTTGTATAACCCGTGGTAAGTTTCGATATACCCAATCCGTTTTCACTTTGGACGGCTGAGATGATGATCGCTCGCTTCTGATCAGTGGTGCGAGCACTGCTCGTGTCTTGTCAACTAATGATTTGGTCTCACCCTGGCTTCACACGCAACAGAATAAATCGACCTTATTTATGCAACTGCCTTGATCCGGCTCCGTGTAATTAGCAAGCCATGCATTGGCTATTGCTTGAAATGTGTTTGTCGGATCGAATTGCATCAAGCAGCTGAGAACGTGCGTTGTTGTTTTTGGATCTCCATTTGGTGGCCCCTTACTGAGGGTGCATCTTGTCTGTTTACACTCAACTACTCACAACGCGTTTTATAATTTGTTTGCCTTTTTACTTAAATTTAATTTTGTTATTGCTTTTCTGACGCAAAATCTTCAAAATAACTTCTGCAACGCAAATCGCGAACACTTTTGCATGAAGGTGACCTTATTCATTCCCACTAGTAATAATTGAAAGACGTCGTTTAAGATGGGCCTTCACTTGACAGTTTTACCCTACACAACCATACATCCAAGATTTGCCCGATTACTTCACCCACACTGCACAGCCTCCTCGCAGTGTGACCTGGTTGTTGTGACGTTTAAGTTGTCCTCAGACATGCTTTGGGGCGCTTCAGTAATGGCAGTGTACTAATCCCTCTATTTCAGTGCGAGACATTTGGCACTCGCTTCGTGAAGACATGACGGATGGACAAAATATGCGTTGTTGAAACACAGAAGGGATTATGCCTACTCACATGGTCCGAGATCAGGCCGCCTTGCAGTGGTACAATGGCGAGGCCCACACGTTTCCCGTTACTAAAAACGTGAGCTTTTGAAAACTGAGCGAAAATTCAAACAATTAGTCCAATTATGGCACAACTCTCCTCTACTCCTAGGTGCCGCCTTTAACACTCCCTTTGACTGATTGTATGCCTCGCCCATCACAACGTAGTCGGTGCTGTACAGAGGAAAGCACCCACGAACCAAACCACGTCAGTCGTCGCATCCGTGTGTAAACGAGATTTTTGACCACAACGCTACATACTTCAATGTTCCTGCAGTTTCAACCCATTAGAAAGCTGTATTGAGGAATAAGGAAATGCAGTGTCCACCTCGTGAATCCATTACTATTCATACGAAGGCTAGCCCAACAGAAGGACTGCTTTGTGAGTGACATTTTGAGTAGGGTTCGCCTTGATGCATTGTTTTCACTTCATTTGTGGTAGCGGTAGGCGAGTCCAGTTCTGATCTGCAACGATCCCGATTTCCATCGCTGTTCGCCCGGCCTTAGCATACTTGGACAAGGAAATGTGCAACGCCTGCCTTCTGCAACTACCCCAGTTTCCTGGTCTACAGGAATTCCACAAACAATTGGATCCACACTAACCGCAACCGTTAAAATCATCCGCAATAGTTCGTTACAGAACCGCCCACAGTATTCGTGTGAAAACACCAACTTCTTTCCTTACCGCTCTCTGCTAGCTAAATAGAACCCAAATAGATGGCAAGGAAGAACAGTCGCAATAGCATATTCTTCAAAACCTCTTTTACACTCCGCAATTCATAAGGTGACTGCTTTTATGCCAGTTTCTTCAAGACCAGCAGTTTGCTCACTTGTCTTGCAAAACTGCTGCTAACTTGAGCAAACATAGTCCTAACCCTACCAACCGCTATAGCACCATCTGCTCACGCGAATAATGTCCTATTCCTGATCCCTATAAAGAACTCCGCCCCGCGAAACAAGATTCCACTTCACCACAGAGAGCGGGATTCCTTAAAATTAAGTTTAGTTTTGGACAAACAAACTGTGAATGCAATCATGCGCTTCGTCCTCAAATCTCATAGCCCATCTATGTAGACAAGTCGTAAGTCCTGCCGCAGCACTGCAAGGGAAAGGAAAGCGTCCTTAAAGGTAAATACTTCCATGCATTATAAAAATACACTTTGCATGAGGATCTGCACAAGACAATTAATGCATACGATTATGTCCAACTCAACTTATGAGGAAGCAGTTTGCCTTGACGCGTGATTCATCCGAATCGTTTGAGAGGCAGTCGGTAGAAACGCTTAGATCTCCGAAGAAATCAAGGGCGGATAGAATAAAATTTTGCTTTCCAAGTAGAGATGAGTGGAACTCCATCTCACCCGGGTGCATCCTGTCAGTGGGTGAGGTTGGCCTCATCACTCAACGCTTCATCATTCTGAGGTAACAGCGGTCTTGACAGATAAACCAGCGACTGCTGCCGGTGGGTGGATCTAGGTTAGGAGCAGCTCGTGTGCCAACACTCACAGGACCCATAGTAATTTCGGCCGCACGTGTTTTGCATTACATAGGTCCGTTTTTAATTGGAAGTAATGCTTACCCTTAATGGGGTTAAGTAGAGAATACATCACCGTCTGGGAGACCCACGAATAGCCAAATGATAAAGCCCTTGACCAGGACTGTGCCCTTTGATTTAACCTCGGAGGTGCTTTAAGCAAGGCAGTATAGAATGCTAAAACAATCGCTATTGAAATATATTGGTAGACTTCCTAGTGGGACCAATTTGCCAGAATCGTCAACATGCTCTCCTCCTCATCGAAATTGGAAGTTAGAAATTCAATACTGTAAAGAACAAAACAATTTGGTAGCTTAGCTCGCACGTTTAAAACCCGCTTGATCTGGTATTGTTGCAAACTTACAGCGTTCTTCAAACATTTCTTCCACCAGCTCCGTGGTGCAATTAAGAAATTTCTATTCCAATAGCAGTGACCAATTTCCATAGGTAAATCTTGCAGTTACACTTGCACTTGGGTTTTACATTTTTAACACAGCGTTATTCACAATATGTATCAAGGCTTTTGCAATATCATGCGATCTCTCCTCACCATCATTGCACATTTTTGAATCTCAAGTACTAACTGCAGGTGATTTGGTCGGTGAAAGGCAACCGCGAGTACAAACAATCATGTGCAACAAGCGTAAATGGACATGAGATGATAAGGACTGCATTGCATCTCAGCTTCTACACTCACCACTTTCGAATGTTGCATTATCTTAAACCGGTGTAATGCCATGTCCAGGGGTCAACGTGAGGTACTGTGGCACTCATTTGTTTGTCTTTGATTTACTCGTTACACTGGTGTGATATGACCAAATCTAATCGGATTTGAGTACGCGCAATGATAAACAATTTGAGTGTGTCTAATGTAAATGAGATTGTTTAAACCTACGTCACTTCGACTGGTCTTGCAAAACCGTCATAAGCAGGGTCAAGATTCATCGTGGCATACCCTGCCGTACAGCGACTTACGCAATTTACAAAGTCTGCAATTTCGTCTGTTTAGATCACTGGACCGGATGACTGGACGCCGAAAGCGAAATCGTGTGCCATATCTGCGCATGATCAGTACTGGCCAGGTTGAAATAGATCTGAGTGCATTTAACTTAGGACGATCCAAATGGGTTACAATGGATGAGAACATGCTAGACAGAGTAGGCATCGTGTTGCAAACTTTGGCTCCATTTCACTGAGTAGCATTAATTTGACTAAGGAAGCTTTGATCTTTATCCGCATCGCTCAGCACTTTGCGAGAGAGAAATCACTGCAATCCGAAGAAATTGCAACAATCATCTTTGCGATTTTCTCATTCTACCAATCTGCGGTCAAAGTCCACATTCGTGATCGCTTTTATGACTGACAAGCGGGGATTATGAATAGTCTACCGCGATCTCCCTAAATAACCGATGAGCAAGTAATTAGTTACTTCGAAAGGCATGTAAACAAATAGCACGTTAGTTTTTAATAGGTAAGTAAAAACGGGCGGAAGGCAAGCAATTCAAAAATACTTGGCAGAGTGGATGCAGGAGTCAAACATGATTATGCTTATTAAGTGTAGCGTATGTGGTTTGATGATGCTCTAAACAACTTCTGGCGGTCTCATTGATTGGGATCAATGCACTCCGGACCTCAGTAATCTTTGATTCCTTCAAATATCTACATGTGGACGCAGCCGAAGTTGGAAACGGGAATTGCGACAACAGCAATTTGCAACTTGACCATGTAGTGCTGGTCTCATTAGAAAAAGTATAGATCTCTGTGGAGCAGATGGATGATTAATTGCCCTTTTATTGCTAAGCAAACAACTTCGTTGCCAGCCAATAGCTCCAGCTTTTTTACGAAGGGATTAGACTCTCATTCGCTGCAAAAGAACAAGTGCATCTACTAACCTGAGGTTGCTCTGGTATATGGTACTGTAGCGTAGTCCTAAACAACTACCAGTTTCACACTCATCCCCACTACATTCTGACGAATTCCTTGGATCGTTTTTACAGCGGTTGCGTGATCAAGGAAGTAGATAAGAAACGGAAGGGAAATTAGGAGATCTTCGGCCCTGCATCAAAATACTTACAGTTAATTTGCACCCTGCCCATTGATTTCACAGCCTGGTAACTTGTCCTTCTCCTTTTTCGGTTTTGCCCCCTTTCCTCACTCTTCAACTATTTTCCTTTGGGCTAGAGCCCAGTTAGTATTCTACCCCCTTGCTAATCTCGCCAAGAACCTGACTTAAAGGCACTTGAGGAGGGATGGGTATTCCTCTTTCCACGGTAGAGCTAGCAATGTGGTCGCTAAATATTGCTGGCAGATTCCACCTTTCATCCACTCTCCAAAATCTGATTAGGTCTCACATCTCAAAGAAAACTATAATCAATATGCCAGGCAATACTTACGAATGTTATTGATGTTGGCAGTAAAGGGAATGCACCATGTCGGTGGCGATTGGTGTGGACAATACAAAAACACTGAATGAATGAATAGATAAAGGAATAAATGGCAGCTACTGGCTGGGTATTAGAGGCACAGCAAAAGTTGGGGACAAACATGTCAATGGGCGCCACTCCAAATACCAGTGGTTTAACCAT
The DNA here is from genome assembly GCA_001870725.1 of Taenia solium. Classification (NCBI taxonomy): domain Eukaryota; kingdom Metazoa; phylum Platyhelminthes; class Cestoda; order Cyclophyllidea; family Taeniidae; genus Taenia; species Taenia solium. The sequence goes on along the minus strand of MIEF01005862.1, from coordinate 30,458 downwards.
AGGCTAAAAATGCCTGGAACACTGGACCACACAATGTGACCGCACAAGTTTGTTTGGTTTCAGCACCCCTAATTGATATTCTTGCTCATTTGATATAAGGTATATCACCAACTCTCATTGATTTTGCAAAGCATAACTATCGGATTCTATGACGATCTGAAAGCTGCCAAACCACTAAGCACTTCCTTATAATTGTGTTTCATATGCATAACTGTCGCATGGCTAGGCATTGAGCTGCTGCAGCTGCCGGTTTCCGCATGCTCAAAGTAACAATCAATTCGCTCGTAATCTATGGAACGAAAAAGGAATCCGTTCTTTACGCGCATTAAAGCAAACCCAAGTTTGATAAGGTATCAGCTAGTCACTCGGTTATACTTTAAGGAAAGGTTGATAGCCATTAACTGAAGACCTGTGCGGGAAAAGGATGACATTTAGGGGACGAGATTTAGATATCCTAAACGCTGCTTAGGTATTAGTGACTGAACAAATAGCTAGCGATTGCTGCAGCTCGATGTTTCACATGGAAATCTGCTAAACACTCGATTTCAGAATGACCAAGTAAATGAATTGGTGGGTAAATTGGGCTAGCTGTAATTTCTTCACTCCGTCGTTCCGCCTGTTTCTCTCCATCTTTTGCACACATGCATTTTCCCAGCTTGCATCAAGAATTATTTGAATCCGAGGTGGTGGTGCAAATTGTTCACAGAATAATGACTGAGAGTTCTAGATTCCGAAATTGGGTTTAGCTAAAGTGATTGTTTACACGAGTTCAGCAAGTTAAAATTATTTTTTCGGGTAGCCAAAATTATCGCTTTAGCTCCTAAATGTCAGGAGGGATATTGCTGTGCACTAAAGAGGGGAAGCGCTATTCCTCTGCATTATCAACCCCATCTTTCTTCTGTTAGGATTGTCCTTCTTCCCGGTTATGCTCGCCTGAGCTCAATAATTCACTAAAAGATGCTTTCATTTGTTGGCCCCCATGGCAGCAGCTCTGTCGATACTATCCAGTAATTTGTATTAAGCTTCGCCTCTACAGTGTTAGATTTATGCCCATTACACAATTTTGCGTTGGAGTTTTATCGGGCCCACGAAAATGACTGCGCTATAGACTGAGGAATCTGTCTGGCCTGCAACTATGCTGCATCTTCCATCGAAATCCGAAAACAAATCCACCACCCAACAAATCCAGTGTTACGACCAACCAATGTTGCGTTAAAGAAAAGTATAAAGTTTAGCCTTTTGTATAACTGGCCTCATTACAAGCATAAAAAGTGGTCATTAGCAGCAACGTCTGCCGTGTCAAAACATAACGTTATCCATTGGAAAACAACTTCAAACTGTCGCTGCACAAACTATATCAATCTTCATCACTTAAACAGTACATTATTTAACGATAAAAAACTGTTGAATTTTGTTGCTGAAGCTTTGGTCTGTCAAAAATCTCTACTTGTTTCTGCAATCATGCGGCTGGTTACACCGGCTCGTCAACTATTTACCGGATTGCACACTTTGACATCACATCCGTTCCAGCAAGCTACATGGCAAATGAGCCGTAAAGCAAATTGAAAGGTGATGTCCTAATAGCATCTTTACATGAAAACAATCTGGCTTGGCACATGAACCGACCCACCAGGTTGGCGTTACACGCAAATGTCCATGCTTTTCTCGGAGCAACCTGTAATGACTTCAGCAGGACCGCCGTTCAAGAGAGCGCTATACAGAGACAAAGAGCAGCACGGAGACCAAACAGAGAGGAATAGATGCTGGTGAGTTCCACGAAATGTAATATTTTATTGAGCCCCCTTTTAGAAAGTCAATATTTTTTGAGACCTAACGAAAACTTGTGGTTTTAGGGAAGTGAGTAGTAGAAGGAAACATGGACAATCTTGCACAAGTCTAAAATTTTGAGCATTAATTGCGCCCTAGTACTTTCAAACTAACTCCTTCGAATTCAGCAATTTTTCATAGCGCTCATAACATGACTTCGATGCAAACGCTTCTTCCAGAAAGGTGGTATTTAGCTATGGTAAGAGGCCGTAATTATTACAATTGGAGCGTATAAGTGGGATGGCAAATGAAAGCATTGACGACTAAGACCCAAGGAGAAAAGCTTCATGAGTTAAGTAGACAGCATTACAAGACGCAAGAACATGCCTTAAGGCGAATCTTCAAAGTCCCTTTAATTAGAATGAAACTGCTCAGACAACCAGAGCTGACCAATGATGGAGCCGTCTTGATGTGCGCTTTTGCATGAGTGACAGAGGATTTTATAGGAAAGGCTCTGTCACTTTTGCCCTCCAGGTGTGGGATCATCTGAGTTGCATGTTAATGCAGCATACTACAACCTCCGATGTAATATTGCATAGAGAAGGGAAGGTTAATTAGAAGTACAGTCTCATGCATCCCCGTGCATTTTAGGCTTTGCAGGTAGAGATGGATGTCAAGTTAAACTAAGAAACTAAAGAAATACAGACACTGATTTGGCAATAACAAAAAATAAGGTATCGAAAATTTGTGGCATAGCTAATGGTTGCGACTGCTGAAGCCGTATACTCTCCGAGAAGGTGCAAACGTGTAAGAAAGAGAGAATATTGCTCAGTTCCTCCACATTTTCTAATCGAAAGACAATCCAGGTGAAGCGTGAAACTTGCTTTGACACGTTTCCTTTACTCCAATTCCCGCCTTTTCGACTTCGACGCCGTTCCAGTCACACCCAAGCGTAAGATGCCAGATTGCTAAAATAAGATCGAAAAAAGGATACATGGACGGCTGAAATTTGTTTCTGAACGTAATTCTATGAAATTCAGTCATTCAAGCATCTGCACGTGTGTTGGTTAGAGTACAATGATAAATCACTATTTGAATAGAGATTCACGCACGTTTGGACTAGCTGCCTGATCGAAAGCATCATTTGGGTGCCTCAGGACATCTATTGCACTGGAGATTTCAAGCAAATAGACTGAAGAGTACGCTATAGCCTGGTAATACAGGGCATAATGCATAACTGTGAACATGCGCCCTCGTTACTCAGCCGACCAAAAGAGCCAACGGCAAATACAGGGAAAGCTTAGGAGACAGCTTGAAACAACGCGAATAAATAAAGATACATGCCGTCAAATTCAAAATCTTGGGTGCTAGAAAGGCAAGAAAATGCGTAGCAATGTGTCAAGTTGCGACAAATAAATAGCACGAAGCATTTGCGTGGACTAGATGAGTTCATGGTCTGACAATGTATTGCATTGCCCATTTCTGTGAAACTTTTAACGAATGGGAAAGCAAAAACGGTGTGTTTGAAAGGAGAGCCAGTAGATTAGCTTAAAAAATTGCGAGGAAGACAAACCAGTCCGTGCAGAGATGTGATCGAAAGAGTCAAAGGATCATTGACATAAATTCCAAAATTTAAAAACGAACCTACACTGCAAATTTTGCCTTCACAACCTGCTACCTCCACGTTTGTCGCCACAATTCGCTCATAGTGGCGCTCACCTGCACCGCGACAGCGAAGTCGTCATCTACACTACGCTGCAATACACTGCTCTGCACTGCACTGCTCTGCACTGCACTGCTCTGCACTGCCAAATTCCTCGTCTTCATTCACATTGCATTGCGCATTTCCATCTCACCGACTGCAACTTCAAGCAATTCATCCACATGACACCACGGCTTTCGCACTCACTAGCGGCAACCTCGAGGCTCTCATCCGCAATTCACTGCCAACCTCGCCCTCACTCACTGCAATCTCCAAGTCTTTTCCACTCCATACTGCCCATTTCGCCTTTACAACCTGCTACGTCGACGCTCCTCCCAAATCTTAGTTTCCTTCTTAATATTTTGCCTTATATTCCTCTCGGATTTCGATTTACTCATCGCAATCTTTTTAATTGCTCTTCACTTTCTGTGTATCATTTTATCATCTATTTTTTTAGCTTTGCTCTTGGGCACCTTCGTTTTCTAATTTTTGGCGTGGAACCGGTATTTTGCCGATTTTGATTCTGACATCTGCATTGTGGATTCGTACTTTCCTCTCGATTGCACTTAATTATTGTGGGCGATGCTAGCTGTTTTTTGCGTTTTATTAGCCCTTATTTGCACCTGGTGTTTGCGAAAGCCGTGGTGTCATGTGGATGATTTGCTTGAACTTGCAGTCGGTGAAATGGAAATGCGCAGTGCATTGTGGATATATGCTTGGTATTTGGCTGTGCAGTGCATTGCAGTGCAGTGTGGTTCTGATGATGACTTCGCATTCGCGGTGTATATGAGCGCATCTATCGGCGAATTTTTTCGAGTATCTTTAAGTTAGCAATTTGTGAATGCGAATTCGGCGGTTTAATTTTGATTTTACTTCTTGATTTCAGTCATTATTTTGTGGCGTGGCTGACAATTTTTGCTTCTTATAACCTCGTTTTGTAGCAATTTCCTTCTTAAACTTTGTTGCCATGTTAATATACTGCTTGAACTTGCACTCCCTTACCACAGCTTCCCAGCAACTTTGCACATTGTGGTTTGTATTTTATTCTTAACATGTTTTCCATTTTTACCAACTTCTTCTACACTATACTTCTCTGGAGTCCCATCCCTTTTGAGTAATCTGTACACCGTCTTTGTTGGTATAAATTACCCACATCCAAGTTAACATTTGATTGCAATGATTTCTTCCCTTTCTGCTTAGGTTTGATTGGAAAACTAATGATTTTCTTCAATACAGCTTGATGCCAGCCTGAGCTTCGATGCCTGCACATTGGCGAAAGCAGTCACAATTCAGAAATTATTCGCTCAATTTCTAACTAACTTCGCTGCTTAAGCGGGAAGCACTATGCTGATTCGGTCGCATGCAATTCACAGGTCAGACATCACCTAAGACATCATCTGGAAGAATCCGATTCACGTGAGCACGAATTTGGAACTAAGAGTACACTGAACACGAGCCTCACATGGAGCATTTAGATACAAGGCAACTTGTATGTAAGCAGGCACACGTCGGCTCACAAGTCAATTTCAAGGAAAGCAGAGGTGGAGCCAAAGAAATGGAGTTGGGAATTTGGCCATGTTCGTATCCGTGGAAGTGTGCACCGTGAGGTGAGTTTGTGAAGGGCTCACAACGTGGGCAGAAGTGGGCGTTGTGGGCTGTGCAGAAGCCACAATGTTGGTCACCGTGTGCGTGGCCATGTGAGCAGAAGCCTCAATGGTGGTCGCCGTTGGGATGGCCGCAGCAATGGTGGTGAACAGCAACCACGACCGAGGTCGTGCTTACACTGACGCTTGTGCAGAAGCCTCCGCATGCAGTGGAGTTGGAGCTAGTTGACGGTGTGCATGCCCTCCTCTACTCCTCTCTTGCTTTAAATACGCAACGTGTGCTATTATTCCTGATCACCACTTGCAACCACCTAGTAAATGATTAGACACCTGTACTTCAACCTACACTGGTCTTCCCTTTAAGGATTTCCTTGTGGGTGAACGGGATGCATTAGCGAATTCGAGGTCCTCTGGAACCCTTTTTCAAAGACTCTATTACAGAAGCGGGTGAAAATGCTGCCAAATGCGCGGTGTGTGGTATCTGAGCAACACATTAAGATGGATTTTCAAACTCATCAGCTCTTTTTTCATTTTAAAATCGAAAAATTGAACATACTGAAGAAACGGAGTAAGAGGGACAAAATTTGTCCACACACCTTCGCTGCTCACAACATACCCCGGTACGAGACGACTACGTTTCTGCGTTTCAAGAATATTTGAGTTTGATGGTAGGTCCACGACTGATTTCGCCGCAGGCCTTGTCCTGGAACCATATGCAATTCTCCTTTCTTTTTCACCAACATGGATATCTTCAACTTGCAAGTTAACTTTACTCCTTCTTCTCTGATCCTGACCGGTACTACCAGACTTATTCTCACGTACTTATATGAATATCGTAAGCACATCGTCACCGCAAAACCTTTTCCCCCAAAGTTTATCTAGTGTTTTCCACATGACGCAATTTCCTTTGCAACCAACCACACCCTGAACTCTCCCATCGTTTCATCAGATGCTGGCCCTCTCTTTTGGACAATCACCCCATTTTATAAAACTCACTCACCGCAGCAGCTTGCATCGGCTGAAATCCTTTGTCTTCAGTAGAACTTGCCCTTAATGGAAGAATTTTCCAAGCTGTGCACGGAAAAAGCTTAGCGATCAATAGAGGTCCTCGTCGCCCTCCGGATAGGTAATGGCAACACCCTGAATTCAATTAGATGGCATGGAAGCATCTGGCTGTCGTGTTTTCTCAGAGATCGCATAAAACTCAACAGTGACTCCATCAGGTCATCGTCTTTATGAACTATTTTGGCCTCATTTGTGTGACCGTGTGATTAAACTCACCGGAAAATAGAGCAATAGGCGCAGCAGCTCTCCTTCAGTGCCCAAATAAATAAGTTTTTGTACAGATCTCACAGACTCAGGGGAGTCTTTTACCTTTTTTCGAGCAATTCAAAATGGGTGCCCTAAGAGATGTGGCATGAGGCTCTGCGATCTCTGATAAACGAATGATCAACGATAACGTTTAGTGGATTCGAAGTCGCGAGGCAGTTTCTTAAACGCAGTTACTGAAACGTGATTATGCGCAATGCCACCACGTAGGTGTACGCCTATTTGCGCCTTAAATGTCTGGTGGCATTATGATACGAGCCCGTGGGTGGGCGGTAGATGTTGGAGGTTGTCAGGTCACGGAAGAGCGTAGGGCCGAGCTATGGTGAGGGAGGTGCGGTGAGATTAGAGGAGAGGAATAGAGAGTGAAAGGTCGACGAGGATCCACCAGTCGGGAACCACCAGTACGGTAGGACAACAATCATTTGCTAAACCTCAGCGCTTTACTACAATGCTACACTCGTATAACACCCCACACACCACCGACAATTACAGCAGTGCCTTCACCCTGCTGGTGCGTGTGTCCAAGTGACTGCTGCTGGCAGCAGTACGGTGAGCAGAGCACGCAATGTGGTAACGCCGAGGTAAACGACCATAAGTATGGCAGCACTACGGCAGCGTCATGACTCCGTGGCGCAACGGTAGCGCGTCTGACTTCAGATCAGAAGGTTGGGTGTTCAAGTCACGTTGGAGTCAGTGTTTACTTCCTTCGAACCTCGCTTATCCTTTGTCACTGCCAACAACACGTCTCTTACATATACCACCCTCCCATTAGCTCTTTCTCCACTCAATCGTTGCCGCTGCCACCGTCATCACTTCCGTGCTAATAATACTTTCACCTCCTGCATTCTCTTTTCCTTTGCTCCTATGTATTTTCGTCTTGTCTCACGAGTTCGATCAACATATGTGGCAAAGCAACCTCCAAAATTGGACTGCCCACCACTAACGCGTCATGCTGGTAGGAGTGATGAACCACAATAATGACTATCTCAACGATTTATAGCTCTGTAAATAAACGCTTACCAAAATAGGTTACCGAACCGCTCTTCTGAAATTCAGTTGTATTTGATCCAGAACAGTAAACATTGCGCCTTCTTTCCTACAATGGCTTTTACTTTTGCATGATTGTTGCTCAACTCCCGCATGTAGCATTGACCCACGTGTTCTTCAGCCAGCATTGCGTGGGCAGGTAAGTTTCGCGATCGCAGCTTACAATCTGAGAGTTACCGCGTTCGAAACGACTTGTTACTGCCATCAATGCAAACACAACAATAAGCACTATTGCTACTTTTGGAAGCTATGCCAAGGCAAGAATCATTTCAAGATCATAAACAGCCTCACCATTTTCCACAATCATCATAATCTGAGATTCGCAGTCGGTGGGCATGAATGCACAAAGGCACTCACAGAGCAAACTTGAAGCAAATTGCTGCGAGATAGGGTGTATTCATGCGTAAAGTGTGCCGTGTTCCAATCTGTGCTTGGTCTGGTGGGCCGTAAGTGGATGGTAGAAGTAGGCAAATGAAAGAAAGGATGAGTAGAACCCATTGCATTGGCAATGTACGCAGGAGGAAAGGGGGGATACACAAGAGAATAAATGTTCATTCGGCAGAGAGAAAGTGCTCAAGAAAGGCGCAGCAACGAAAAGAATTGGCCTTATAAATGAGATGAATTATGATGGGTGTGTGAGACTGCACCTACTTTTTAGTTCTGTTAATTGGGTTAGATAAATTGGGTCTTACAAGACGTAGTAATGCACGATGCAAGTGGCAATGATTTGGGAAGGCAGGAGGAATGGTATCAGAAGAGTGGGACACTTACGGAAGTAATGCGCAACCAGAATGCCTGTCCAAATGTGGCAAGTGGCCCTGCATGCGTGTCCTGCTCCCACATATATGCAAGATAAAATAAAAAACACTCGCTTGACGTCAATGTCTCTCCAATCATTTGTGGTTGGCAAACGAAGTAGTAGTCTGGTTAGGCCAAGCCTGGCTTACCCAATCATGAATTTGCTTTGGCTTACAGGTCCAATCACTGGTCTTGTATAAATTGATTCGGTGCTGCTTGTCACACTGGTCCATACCTCACGCAATTATTGCCAAATCTTCCATCTCGGAATTGCTTGGCTTGCAGTGTTTCTAATCACCACTATAGAACGATTTGGTAAACTCATCACATAAAAGCATGTAAGAGTTGCCAGTAATTTAGGGCCCTATTTTAAAGATGATTGCGCAATATGGAAGGACGTTAAATTTCGTCGGCATCACATTTCTTTCCTGACCGGAATTCTAACGTATTTTCCCTCCAACTCTGAAGTTTCACTTATTGAGAAGGGGTAAGCTTCAATGGTTAATCGCTCAGCCCCCTGTTGTTTATCTACTAAGGACTTAAAGTTTTAGCAATCAAACAAGCACATTTATTCGGCAAACATTTGCCCTGCATGCGGCACTGCCTAAAACACCAACTTAATGACTTGCAATAGTCTGAATCATAGGCTCGCTTGACAACCAATACACCGAAATAAGAGCGAAACACAGAAGGCAAGAAGTGCCGGTCATAGAAGATCGCTCGATTCAGCAGCCTATTATTGACCAACATGATCCACACTCTTCACAGACAATGGAAATACGCCCATGTGATTCTGTGGTCGGAACAGCGAATGGCTAACCGGATTTCTTCCTACAATTATGCTGCCTATAAATTTAGGCAACAATGCTTCATTTTAACTCTAGGATTTGGCACCTTTCGCATAAAATTCCGATGATTTAGCTAAACGAAGTTGATTCTACTCGAAGGTGTTGCAGACTTTACCGAACATCAGTCAGGCGACACCACAAGTCGTCTCTAAATTTGGCATGTCAGCTACTCTAGCATCAAAAACAGCCGATTTGGCTTAAATCCTATCGATTTCTCGTAAATGTTTGTCCTTTTTGCCCAAGTGTTTGAATGCCTTCTAGAAAATTCTCTTGTTTGCAATTATTGTACACGGTAAACAAATTTGTGCTACGTAGATTTGTAGCAATTACCGTTTCAAAGGGTAACCGCCTTAAATATTTCGAGCCAAGTCATTCGGAGCGGGCGTAATTTATTCAGAGCAGCTGAACTACCTCTGACTTGAATTCGCGACGTGATTTTGTCGCCCCAGACTGTCCTATACTGCACATTTTGATGAAGTAGAAATTCTCAGGACCAAAGCTTTAGATGAAGAGAAATGGGAATGACTGGTACGAGATTGCGCCGTTAGTCATCAAACTTTGTTTGAAGGCAACTAGATGCGTTGGGAATAACTCGATTTGGAAGGATGCGATTCAAGTACTGTTCTATTCTAATGTGCAGTTTGCCCCCACTCAGGCAATTTACACTAAGTCACACCCAATTTGCAATGGAACTTACGCGCAGTTCACTATTTGTATTGTTGTGAGTTTGGCTTTCATTTAAAGGAGGCACTCACCGCTTTCGTGACAAATGAAGGGCAATATAGGTCCAATCAAATGTAGCAAATGATTTAATTATCTACTGCAAGATTAATGGGCACATATCGTTGCACGGAGCTGCCAATTAGCGGATAAATGCAGTTTCGCTCTGTTTTGCGTGTTGAGCAGGTCAGTATCCTACACCACTTGCATTCCCCAATCGCTTCTTGTTTACGTTTGTCAATAATTCCCCTGCAAACAAAACATCTACGCATCTGAATAGAGCGGAAGGGGATTAGGAACAAAGCCACCTCATTGTGTGCACCACCACAAATGCTTTGCGAAGGAGGTCGCCTCATTTCTTTGCAGTAGGAAGTTTTGTCCCTCCATCTTTCATTTATGCCTCATCAAGTAGTTGAATCCCGACCCCATCTCCTCCGCAACCTATTCTTCACAACCTCACACACAAACAAAGTGCATAGTTTGGTAGCTAGCCTAGGTCTACCCCACCTACTTGACCACTTCAGTCCCAGCGAGTGGCATATTCGCCTTACAGCATGCCATGCCACTAGAATGCGCCATGAGTAATGGTAGTGGGTGAAATTTTTTACTACAGCCTATCAGGTATTCATTCATCCACCGAACAACGCTTTACAAAAGACATCCATAAATAATCAGTCAGTCGATAAGTCCGCCATCGACGTGGTTGACGATGTGTGTGGTAGAATTAAAGAATAGTTCGCCAGTCCTTTAAATTTACATTTGTGAATGTTCGCAGCACCCAGCTTCTTAGCAGTTTACATGGATTTGCTTTTCGAGGTGAGTGCGGGTGAAAACACTGTTCAGTCACTCATTTTGAACATTGCTGAAAGTTTTTTTGAAACAGAGTCCAACATTGCACTCCCAATACAATGTACCCCCTTCGTGTGATTTCACACGGCTGATAATGACTCATCCGAGTGCCGCCTTCTGTTACGACTCTGGGAGAGAGTTTAACCAGTTTCGTGAATCAGGATAAAACCAAGGGGCACTGTACCGATAGATCAAAATACCTCTTCGCACGAGTCTACAAGATTATGCAACAGTAGGTCACTGTGATAGGCATGCCGAAATTCACACAAACATCCTGGTGATGATGCTATAAGAAAGCCAAAATGAGTTCACCAATCCACAGGCAAGATCCCCAAACAAATCTGATGCACATGCTGTCTGGTGTTAGCGATATGCAACTAACTAACTTTTGTCCATCTATCAATGCGAAGAATTAAGTGGCGTTGCTCAGGTAAATCATGTTATACAGATTTTGTTTAAACATATATCACTACAGCAAAACGACACTGAGCAGATTCTAAGCTTGCTTTTGCTTCCGTTTAACTGTTGAAAACAGCTGCATTGGGTTAATTTACGGATAGATGCGTAGTAGAAGTGTTTGACATCCGCATTGCGAGCGTTCGTCCTCACCAAGTAGCCAGTGGCAGAACTGTGTGATAGCAGTATGGGTTGATCGAGTATCCAGGTGAGAGCATGGAAGCAAGATGTTTTCTTATTTCACTTAATTACCAGAATTTAACAACATGCTAAATCCTTTCTAGTGAATTAAAGTGAGAATCGCTGCTTCCTAGCATTATCAAATGTACCTTTCAGCAACATGACACCATATCTCTTTCTTCTCGGAAACAGCTTCGCTCCACAACATTGTCCATTTGCCATTACGCTCACCATTTTCAAAGTCATACATTTTGAACTGCGTTATTTCCTCAAAATGCTTTTTCTCGATTTGACTTTTATGCTCACTGAATATGCGGGATTCGCCAAGTTAATGCAACACATTTCCATTTACTTCAGCCAGCGTTCCGAAGCTAACCACGATCGGTAGATTCTCCTTTGTACACAAGTTCCTTAAGCATGCCGCTAAATGTTTTGTAAATGTAAAGAAAATAGTAGGTATACCCCACCATGTATACGGCTATTAAAAACCAGTTCACCACAGTGATTTAGTTCGGCTTTTAATAGTTTTGACCCAAGCACAGAGCAAAGTTAAAGGTATATAGCCCCAACTTCTGGAGCCAAAGCATATATGAATGCTTTAAACGAGTAGGATGGAAAATTTTGGGGGTTTTGTTTTGCTTCAAGCTTTGTGAAGATTTTATCAAAGATATAAAATTGACCTCCACATGGCGAATCGCAAGGCACGCGTTGTTAGTTCATTCGCAAAAATAGTTTCTTCTGTGCAAATGAGTATAAACTACCGTATTCCCAACGAAATTAATCAAAATATTTGGAATCGTGTAATCATTGACAGAAGAACTTGTCCAAATTTTTGATACAGCCAGAAGCTCATAACTTCTAATAAATCAAACAGCATTGCTAACATGTTTCTTTGGCACGCTAGTGACGCCTCAAGGGTTGGAAAACCTTAAACATTTTTAAAGGAGTTGTCAATATTAATGTTGTTCAAAGTTAATCAAATTCTACTAAACATTAATGATTTCAACGCAGGTTACTCTAAACACAATGCATTCATGGATATGCACAAGAAGATAACTAGGACCTCGGTACTTCTTAACTGTGCCAGGTGTATGCAAACAATTGCAAATTTCATGATTAGGTGCTTTCGGTAACAGAAAAGGACCCTAAGTAGGCTTGCCATGGTCTTTACCTGGTCGATTTTGCATTTCCAAGCGCTGACAACTTGCAGGGTAAGGAAATTTCCTGCAGGCAAAACTGGCTTCATAAAGACGTCGTTTGTTCCTCCTAAGTTTAGGCAAATGCCATGCAAGAATTGTTGATTTTATCAAAATGGAGCCACACTGTAAAAACGTGGCATCTATTCGGAAATCAACACAACACATTAGCCTTTCAAATGGTAAGGCAGGCGTAATAGTCATAACTTGGCAGCGATTGATTGTTGGAGATGGTGTGACTCGTTTTTCGTAAGAGGCCGGACAGTACAACCAATTTATTGATGCAAGTACAGCATTTAATTACACGATCACGATGTGGGCAGTGGTGACAAAAATGAGTGACGGAGCGTTGATATCTACGCCAAATGTTTAAGTGCAACGGTTTTGCAAGTAATTAAAACTATTCTATGCATCTGGCTTAAGCAAAGATTAAACCCGATAAGATGAGCCCAAACCCAATTTGTAGCAATATCAAACCACACCCTTTCTTCCTCTAAAATCCTTGCTTCACAGCATTGTGTAATTACTTACTTGGCTACCAGTTTTAACGTTTTGTATACTGAGGTATGGTTCGCGCTTCAGGTGCGCATGGTCCCGAGTTCAAATCCTGGCTGAGCTTGTAGGTGTCACTCTCCTCGTCCACCTCTTTCTAAAGCCTTCAGTGTGGTAAGCGCTACAGCACCAAATTGCTATTCGTCTACCCTCTCTTTTCTTAAAAACTGCCTTCGACCTGGCCGACTGGGTGTTAACATGGTTGTGTTGACCATCTGCAGCGGTAACGGGAGCAGGTAAATGGACACGATGCATTACTCGCGCATGCCGTGTGGACAATTACAAGGCCAAGCAAACCTCTAGGGTGGGAGAAATAAATTGCCCATTCCTTACGGTTCGCTTCCTGCCGACTGAGCGCACGGGCACGGTGCCATGTGCTTGGATTCCTGGTCAGAGCAATGCTGATCGCAGACCCTATCTCAGAGAACATAAGTTGAAGCTGCCGAAAACCGAACCCTGAGCCTCCTACGTGTAAAGCAAGGGCTATGTAAGGCTTTTATTCCAAATTCCTTAGGCCGTCCTTAATTTAATGCACTGTAGCAATGACTGGCATAACCATAACTGAGGTTTGAGTGAGTTGACGTCGTATATAGAATTTTATTCTGTGCAGGCGTCAAATGGCCAAGACCACTAGTCCGGTGTTGTGTTTGAAGACAAGCATGAATTCAGATCCAAGTTACAACTTGATTCGTCCAAAATCAGGTTAGTAGAGGTTAAGGCCTTAGGTACCTGCATACACGAAGTCCTAATCGAAGTCGTTCTACCATGCCTGCAACTTCTATTCACTGTCATCCTCCGCAAGTAATCAAAAGCAGTGTATGCCTTGCCGCTTTCATGCGGTACCTATCAGTTTGTGATGTCAAATAAATCTAGGCTGACGCCAGAAACCTTTTGTTCTAAGGGGTTAAAGTAAGAAAGAATCAAACTAGATTAACGTTAGTCACCGTCAGGGTAGACATGACTGTTTTACCACCTTGACCATCGATATTAAGCCACAATCACATTATCACTTTTGCAGTAGTACGCAAGGGTATGGCTACGAGATTTTGCTATACCAAATTTGCATCACTTTGAACGCGACCAACGATCTGATATGCCCCAATGTTCTTGCCGATTGTTCTTTCTTAACGACTTCCATGTTATTTTTATGCACAACTTGTTAAATTGGAAAAACATGCGCCACATTACCTTTCTTTATAAAATAACACCTCTCATCACCTTGCGTATTCAAGTGAAAATTTATCCAGATGAGGATCATTGGATTAGCACTAATCTTTCGCTGCAACAACTAGATGGCGCATCGGAACCAAGCATCTGTGAAAGTTTCTCGCCGTTACATCTACGTCATTGACACGTCATGGGAAGCATTGTGTGAGGCTTGCTAGAGCCCTCCCAGAGAGGTGAACAGAGTGTCCGCTTCCTAAATTACGTGCATCAATCGATTCGCGATGCGGCATTAAGGCCCGATGACGACGCTATGGCGAGTTGATGGCATTCTTTATATCCAAAGTGAAAGTGAACGAGCAGTATGTTATTTTATTTGCCTCTCACTTGGCTATGAAGGCAATCTCATCTGTGGCATTAACTATTCACTTTGTGGATTCTCATTCGGCTTCTCTACGGTGTTGATCGAGAACATGACCCCTTCCTGTAAAAAATCGCAAGCGCCTCGGTGTATGAGATAGCAAGAGAGACAAACTTCCGAAAAGTGTCCACAATATTTACCTTACGGAATTTAATGACCGACCCAGCTTGGAATGGAGCTTAGATGGAATGAGAGAAGGAAACATTTAGTAAGTAAGTTTCTTTTCATTTGTGCCACTGACAGCCCTCACCTTGGAGTAGCTTTTGATCAGCCACTTCAATTTTCTCTGACCATGAACTATGGCAAAGGGATCTAAAGATTCACTCACATCGGTAATTGGCTCTTTAAAAAGTGATGAAGTAGGGTTTGATTATTTAGGCATAACTGCATTTCAAACGGGCTCTCATGACTGCTATTTGCTTGAACTCGTGCATGAGATGGGATTACACATCTAATGGCTCTTGCGAAAGAAATTAAACCCCATATTAGCGGTTTAGACATTTTGAAACAAACTATGTCGTTTTTCAAGGGACGCCCCTTTCATTTGATTAGAGTTCCACGACCTGGACATATTTGCAGCTGCAAATGGGTATTCGAGATTTCTGTTAACTCATGTTTGCATTGAATTGAGTAGACACCCAATGTTCTAGATCATAAGGCAAGAATTGCTGAATAAAACCCCAATTGGATGTAGTTAGACAAATCCCGTAACAGGTAAGCCTTTTCCTGCTTCCATTAACAGTGTCTGCTTCAATGCCAAGTATCGCCTTGCGACTACGAATGAGCAAATACTAATCATTAGGAAGCTGGAATATGATTCACGCAAACCTCCATTATTAAAAGCATGATATTAGCTATTTGTGGGCGCGATTTGTAGATTCGATGTTTTCTCACCTCCAAAGAGATTGAAGGGAAAGTGTGCTGAGTGCTTGTAGCTAACGGACCCAGACCGTGTACTGGAAGACTCTAGACCATGACATAATTCTCTGTATACCGCAACTTATTAGGTCTTATACACTGTGACATCAGAGAGTTTGTGCTGCCAGCATCACCAGCCACGTGTGGATGACTGTTTTGTTTCCATGCATGCTGCTGAGTTTTGCTTAAACCAAAGCTATCACTACCACCCACGAATTTTAGGCTGTTGGTGATATCTCGTAAGATTCTTGGATTGTAGCATCAGTGATAGACAAGTTGAAGTGAGCAACAATGGCTTTAAAATGAAGTAAGCTCTAGGTAAATCAAGAAATAGCCACTGTGAGACTGAGAGTCCGTGTGGAAGGCCTTATCTGATTATTCTGCGCCCCGACGGTGAAGCGACGTTTATGCTTTAATAGCAAGTAAGTATATTGGAGCCGATTTCTGCTCGAAAGCCAAATTTGGAGGCAAAAGTAGAAACAGACACTTAGAGTTATGGCTATAAAGCCCATGAATAGCTTTAAAGTTCTACGTGGCTTCGTGCCATGAGTTCTTTTTCCTTGAGGATCACCAAACAGTATCTCTTTAGTTCACTAGTTTTCGTGCTGCCACTTAAACTTATTTGTGCTATTGATAAGCCTGGGCGCGTAGCATCTTTTCATCGCCAGCAGGCTGCACGTGCAGGTCTTTGTAACAGCCTTGGATTCTCAAGTGCCACTCATGGAAACCGATTCACAGCGACGTCTTTTACTCTCCTCGGGCTTGCAACAACGCGAAGGCAAAGGTTTTGCTGAACCTGCTTCTTCCATCCCTTGTGCTCGAACTGCTCATTCTGTCTTTAAAACATTTTTTTATTTTGCTACTCTAGCCAAGTAACTGCATTGCTGAATAAGTGCATATTGAGCAAGCTAACCAACATTCCCAAACTTTTCTTTGGGAGACGCCAATATGAGGATGGGCGGAGAAGGGACATGTAAATCAGCCTTAGGTGAGTGGATCGCATATGCTTTCTGAGCACAACCCCAGTTGGCAAGATTAATAAAAGAAGAATGGTCACTAATGTGTTTCAAATTGGACGTTTGCTTGGATTAATGTGCCAACAGTTTAAATCAATCCAAAAGAAATTTGCCCTAGCATCTATTTGAAGCGAAATTTAGCACTAACTATTGGGTTCAAAGAATGGAAAACCACCAGGAATTTTCGATTTCTGTTAACTGCACCTCCTTATATTGCTCTCAGTCCCATTGATATGCTAGTTCGATATGGTTGATTCTTTTGTTTAGGCCGAGGTATGAATGAAGCATGCAATGCTAACACTTGCAGAATAGCGTAGCTCTAGAATTTGTATGTTACACTTAAATTCGCTAAAAGCGAGTTTTACAAATCCTAATCCGATTAAAAAAGAAACAATAAAATTAATTGTGTTCGATTTGATTTGTTGTTTTTCAAGCGTGAAACCCGTTAAAGGGATACCGTGATGCCATTAGGTAAGCGTTTACAGGACTGAAATGGCATTATTTGGCTTTGCAACTGCGCACCTATTCGTACCCATTTATAATGGAGTTCAACTTGAAGTCGCTGAGCAACGTCAGCTAGCCGATTGTGTTGGTGAGAGTGGCTGCGAGGCTGATGCGCACGTTTATCTAAAAACGAAGAGCCTTGTGCAGCAACTCTCCTACCGATGGACGAAAGGTAAGGATTTCAACTAGTTGTCAACCTTAATAGACACATTTGGAATGGCACTGTTTTAGAATGGAACCCAGGAATCTACGCGTTGTGCCCAACTAGACCAAGAATTATTACTGCATATTAAATGCCAAATTGATGTAATCTTTGCGATTTCCCCTTACTAGATCCATCTTTTGTTCACCATCAATGCTGGGTCTTTGTCTTTTCAATCCCTTGCTTATCCAAAAAACTTTGAAATTTCGTGAAACTGGCACTTTCCTTGAACGCTTTGATGAAATGAACTTTACATTTTTGTGTTTACAAAACCCCTTCATTCTTTGCAAAATAATCCGCTGATTTTTGTTGCCTTTTGATTGTCATCAGCATGAAGGTCCGCATGTTAAAAGTAAGCCTAAGTAAGTAGGTTTGTTTTCTGATACGAATCGCACCCCACAGCGTCAGTACGCTCTTGATGGGCTTAGTAAAACCAGTGCTGAACTGCACAAGTTTTGTTAGGAAGGTTCTCACTCGGGATGGTAGCAGAGTGGAAGAGTGAAGGAAGTACAACCTTCTTGTTTGTGCTGCGCACCAAGCCTATCAGCATACTAGAAGACAGTGCAGAATATGAGAAAGTTCCCCAGACACCCATACACTTGCGTAGTTCAAAACACACTTGAAGAGAACGTCATTGCGGCAAGGAGTTGCGCACAAATTCTATCACGAACGGATGGATTGCCATTGATGCTCCCGAATAGCTACTCTTGGGTGTTTCAGCAGCACACCACTACACCGAGGGTAGAACTCCTGCTCTGTGGTTGTCTATCCCCCTCTGTGATCAACTCTTAAGAAAGGGTTAATGCACGCAAGGGTGGTTGTTTTTTTAGGGCAGTATTGTCAAGCAGGAAGGCACACGGTATGGTGGGCCAGTCTAGATATTCTTAGCAATTATTCAAGATACTTTGGGGATTTGAATAATTTGGTTGGGCTTAGTTTCTCGCTTTTAAAGTCTTTTCAGTCATTATTATCATGATCTACCTTGCCACGACATTATATCTCATTACAGCCCTTGGTTATTGCTCCACTACGTTCGCGCACTTTTCTTCTTGTATTTTACAATTGTCTCTTGTGCATGTGATCATTATGGAAGTACCATCTTCTCCTTACCGCCGAATGCAAACGACTTTCTTAAACCAAACACTACATACCGCCTCTTCTTGCAACGCGTTGTATTCGAGTATGAAAACAGGGAGCTAGCAACGATTATTGTAAAAACCCACCCATTGATGACCCTATTTTCCTTAGTGGAACCTTTTGGAGAGGGAGCTGCAACATTGCATCTACATGGAACCCTTCCTTTCATACCATGGTCTAATTTACGTAGTTCCTAGACTAATTTAAAAGTATGTCATGATAGAAGAGATAGTGGGAGACAAGAGAATCTTGCGCTGTTATTAAGCGAATTCGATGTCTCAATGAACAGCTTCATGAGATCGGATTTCGCAGTAAAATTGGATTTTTTAGTCTTATTGGCTGCAAAATAGGATGAGCAGTGAAAAGCCTGTGATTTCTTTACTAGTTTGAAAGGTGTGATTCATTTTGTACGGTTTGATGGATGACACGAGAAGGGAGCATGTAGCAGTCCATCAGAACGACTGCAGAATGTTGAGTGGACGATTGAAATCATATTGCCAGGAAATACACATGGACACAGACGGTGAAAGCACTAAAACACAAGGTTAGTAAAGCACGGGAGTCATTATCTACCTTAAATCAGTCAGTAGCAAAGTGCTCATTCTGGCATTGCGGAGTAAACTAATGCTACTCGACCTCCATACCCGTCTAGCTTAATGCAAAGTACATGGGTAGTATTCATGCTCCTTCCATTTCCTCCAATGCGGACGTACATGGATTGCTTCGTCAACCACATCAAACATACCTTGAATTAAGCCAATGTTCCAAGGGCACCAACAGCATGATCTCGTTGTTGTCAGGACTTCCGATGCCTAACAAACACGATGCGCCTGCCTTCCAGTGATTGACCATCCGACGCCCTGCACTGCCAAAACCACTTTCAGGTGGTGTATTTGTCTTCTGCAGCTCCATGGCATACCCTCCCCAAATGCCTCATTGCAAATTGCAGGAGAGCTTGATGAATCTAAATTACCGTGTATAGGTGGGTTTGCGAAGCAAGGTAGGTAAAACTGCGCCAATAATTTCCACAAATACTTTATGGCTGCAGGGTGGCGACCACAATAAAGAGCGGCACCATGACGAAACAACGTGGTTCTATTGAACCGTCAATCATTGCATTTGTGTTTTAAGGTGCGTAGTCACAAGCACTCTACAAGTGAAAATCTTATTGGGATGAAATCTAGTCAATTTCAAACAGCAGTGACCATGTGATGGTGGGAGATGAGTGGACCCACTTTCCTTCAGAAGTGGGGTAGTTTGGCAGCAATGAATTTTATTTTTACGCATACTTGACAATTTAGTTTGCCAGCAATAACTTCTCTTGTGCTGCATGTGTCTCGAGGATATGCGGTGGAGGGTACCAGAACCGTAGTTGCAACGAACTGGTCACACGTGTCAAACTGCCAGTGAACCTGCAACTACGTATTAGCCGATGGCGCGCGATGTCTCTTAGTGACCTCTATGCTACTGCAATAGTATTTATTAGTGCTCGTCTTCATTTCGCGGTTTAGTTGTTTATTTAATTCAAATGCGATGTAGTATTAGCTACTGACCTGAGCTCCCGTGACTAGTGCAAAATTTGTGCACTAAATAATGTTATCCACCACATTTAACTGGCTCTGGAATTCCTCACATTCTCTACGAAATATCCCATTTTGTTCACAACTCCTCACTAACCAACTAAAGATCTGTGTCAGGTGATAAGAGCGTTAATTTTAACTTTCCAGCATTTGATTGTGTGCATAACGCAAATGATTTGAGTGGAATTCGCTTTGCGCTAGTGCTTATTAATGGCGCTGTTTCAACAATTTTTGCGCGACTTAACTACTCCCTCAGTTCGTGAGTCCAGAGTAACTGAGGTTTCGTAATCACAACAAAGCTAATGCTTCGAGCATGTGAGGTCTTGCAGGCCCTCCTCAATCCGAAATTGGAAACTGCGATCACTCTCTTTGTTACAGGACGCAAAGGCAAATGCAAATCTGAGGGTTAAGTGAGGGTTGTGCTTCAATATGATAGTAGTGTGCATGGCAACACTGGCGACTTGTGTGGCACCAGGGATTAATTATAAAAGTCTAAGATGTAGTGGATGAGTTCAATGTGTCGTGATGGAGTCCCAACAGGAATAGAGATCATGCTTTGCTCATTAACAAACCAGTTTGGTTCTTTTGCGGACCACAATGATGTAATGTTATGTGCACCCAAGTGCCCTTTATGTGAGCAGCTGAAGGAATGCTAATGAAGCAGAGTATTGGTAGCTCGGGTATTTTCCAAAATTTTTTACGCTCAAGAGCTGATAATTGTCCGTCATACACTTCCCTGTGACTTGTACACCCACTTTTACTACCCACTTTCTTTCAACCTGTATGCAAGGCACGTCAATCATTTACAAAGGTCATAACAATGATTTACTGCCTTTTCCGTGCTTACAATATACCTGTAGGCTTGATTTCATAAACTTTCCTCCTCGAAGGATAGACTTACTTCTTTCTGCTTATGCAGCGCCTTAAAGCTTTCCCGCAATTGTAGGCAAGCATAAAATCGGGTAGGCTGTAAACACGTTTTCAACAAGCAGAAGGAGCTGAAATCACTGGCGTGTCTTAGAGCCAGCTCGCCTTAGCTAAGTATTACAGTAAGCATAGCAAAACTCTGTTCCTAAACCTTACATCAGAGGCGGTTTCTCCTCTAGGGTTACTTACAACTGTGCCATTAAGTAAAAGGCACTTTGATTGAAACTCACCCGTGAATACCATATTTTGAACAGTGTGAAGAGACTCATAAAAATGCCTTAAAAGTACTTGTCAATGTCAATATTAGGTGCTGACTTCTTGAGGCTTGTATCTATGCAGTGCAGCCTTTTCAGGGTGTTCAACTAGTTATCTGGGCTAATCTCTCTCCCACCATTTCCCGGATATATTATCGTCTAAATTCAAGCTGTGCCTCTGGAGTTATTTGCTAAGTGGAACTTCATTTTTATTTGTTTACATGCCACAGCATGCACCGTGTTCGACGAAAGTGGAGAAAGATTCTTTTTGCAGTGCCGTCAGTCTGATTCACCGAAGCGAGGGTGGTTGCTTAAATTGTGATTGTTAGAATTAAGCAGGTGACATTTGCCTTTCTCAGGTCTGTGCTGGAGTGGCCGATAAGTTGTCGCCGAACAAACAACTGTCCATCAATTTAGAAATTTACCCAGCCTACAAGTGCAGCTCCTTATGGCTTCCGCGAAGGCGAAGGAAGACATAATGCTTGGGCTGACTATGAACATATATATTTGTCAAGCAGAAGGGATTGCAACCACTGATATGGCTTAGAGTCAGCTTACCCGATGGGGTAAAACGGTAATAAATGTAAAACTCTGTGCTTCAGCTTCATTTCAAAAACAGTTCCTCCCATCAGGCTACATACAACTGTGCCATCAGGCGAAAACACTCCAAATGAAATCCAAACGTGAACTCCAAGTTCTAGACGGTGGAAGACGTTAAAATTTGTCATGTGGCTCAAAATAAGTGACTCAAAATTGTCGTCGTTGCTTATACTAGGTACTCACTTCTTGAAGCTTGTATCCATGCAATGCAGCCTTTTCAAGGGACCTAATTAGCTACCTCGGCTAATCTGTCACACACAAACTCTCAATTCATTTTTCCGTTTGAACCTAAACTGAACTTCAAACTTAGTTGCTAAGTCGAATTTCATTTCTAGTGGTTTGCAAGTCACAGCGCCCACCATGCTAGAAGGAAATGACGAAAGGCTCATCCTGTGCTGCCCGTAGTCCGATTTAACAAAACTTAATGGCTGTTTGAATCACATCTGTCAGAATCAAGCAAGTAACTTTTGCTTTTCTCCGGCCTTTACCGTGGTTCCTCTTTGGTTATCGCCAAACCAACAATTGCCCATCAATTCGCTCATGTTTATGCGTATGTGAGCCAGTAGTGGTTTGTTTTGAAATGGTAAGTTGTGAGTTTATTGCCTCGTCCCATAGTCTAGTATCAAGGCACAAACTCATCAAGGCGCGAAGGCACAATGGGACAGATGCGCAAAGGCCATTGCTTATCGTAAATCTGTCAGTCACTCAGACAGCCAGTGGCTAAATAATGTCACCTGACCGGTGCGTTCTGAGACTTTCTCAAAGAAAGTGATGAGTGCGAGGATATCCCTTAAGCCTCTCCCTCCGTCGTCTGCTAAGCAATGCGTGTGAGTGAGACCTTTGTGCTTCTGCCGACTGCAGAGCATTTCCCTCTCTCTCCTTATCCTGTAGACATGATCCGATCGTCTCATCACCTTCGTTATACACGTTCAAGAGTTCTCGTTGACGTGTCACTCTCAAGCTCTGCCAGTCGTGCACATGAGTTCCACTGATTTGTGGCTAGACTCACTAAGCTGTTAACACCATTTCTAGATGGTGTCCATGCCTCCACCTTTTTCTCCACTGCATAGCATACCCTTACTAGATCAAATTATGGGAGAGACTGGTGCAAATCCACAACTGCTTTTAAGTGAAATCATAAAGCATAGGAAGGGGGCGCCGTGTTAGTTAAGGTTCGCAAACGAAGATAATGTTGAAGAGAAATTTATAGTTGTGTTTAGGCAGTGGGGTCCAGTCAGTAAACACCTCTTGCCAATGCTGCTGTGCTCTTTGCTGATGTCCGGATAATTTGCGCATTCCCAAGTAGCCCAAAATGAAGTGCTAGTTGCAAGGTACCTTCCAGTCATTTACACTAAGGTGGTCTCTTGCCAATTGTGTAAGTTACTTGTATTTACTTGAGTGTCCGAATGCGTTAAGCAACCCACTTGTCAAACCAGCATGGTCGCACATGCTTTTTATTGCCATGTAGGATTCATTTCATGCTCATACAGTCACGCGCGCACGCCGTTTCTGATTGTTTAACCATCTAACTAGCGGATGATTTCCTTGGTCTCATAAACGCTGGATGTTGCGTCCGATGGGAGTCAAGTACTCTACATATCTGTCCATTCTCACCTCACCCCACCAACACCGTCACCACCAGCCACGTCGTGAGCCTCAAACCACCTAATCCATTGTTATCACTTACCCATCTGCCTCTATAATCAACGTTTCTGCCATCGCCAGCCTACAATCCGGATGGTATCTTCTGCTACTGAAACAGTCTTTGCCGAGCGGCAATTAATTCGAACAGGTAAATTAGCTAGCTGGCAAACGCATGGAAAGGCGGTTAGGTTCCACTGCTTTGCTCCTCCCAACTCGCATTACAATAGCGTGATTCATTGGTCGTCGGTTCTGATCAGTCAAAGGGCAATGAGATTAGCATGAGAACAGCTGAGTCGCAGGAGCTTCTAGGTGTCTTCAAGTACTTGGATTTATTCATAGAGCCAAATAGAGGCGAAGTAATGCCACGCTTCATGTTGCATTGCCTATACTTTAAGAAAATCCGGCAGCTTATTATGCCTCTGTCCTCGTTCTGGTAAAGTTGCTCAGAATAGCAATGGCAGTTGAACACACCTCTGTATGTAATAGATTAGGCAACCTAAAAACGCCCAACTTCATGCATCTGAGATGATTCTATTGATCTCCTATTTACTGATTCCTATTTGCTTGCTCTTTCCAGAAAGCCATGAACGCTATGATGTACCCTTCTTTTACTTGGCTTGAAAAATTCATTGTGTAGACTATACTTTTTCAATTTTTAGTCAATACTGCAATTACGCCATTTCCACATCTGTTTAAGTAGTTTGGTGCAGAAGAAATCGCCAATAGCTTGTTGCTGGTAAATTTTGGTGATCTCGAACAATGTTATTCATTTTGTACTTGAGGAGATACGCACTCATCATGTAGTAACCAAACCGGTGGCTGCATTCTCTAGGCTTTCTTACTTAGCTGGCTGGTGGAGGATCGCACCAAAGTAAGTCACACATTAATCCATTGAGGCCGCAGCATAATCTGCCTTTTAAAGCCCTTGGATTTGCACACTTTCTCGCATTCATGATTGCCAAGCAATAAGTGATTATTTTGGATATATTTTAATTTTTAAGCAAATGAGAGGGTAGGAAGTTCAACCGATTGTGAACCTCGATCTGCGCAGTCACCAGGGTAGAGGTATTGCTTCTTGGAGGAAATCCAAACCTGTCAAAGATTCGCAACAAACCCATAAATTGCTCTTGAACGTCACTTACGATTGCGGTAGGACACTTGAGGCACAGTACCATTGGCTTATCCATAAATTTTTACACAATGCCTGAGCACATAGCTTCTACATGCTCCCTTCCCACATCTACATAACTGTCTGGGTCGTTCCCACCTCTAATAAGTTTGCTGATTAGCGAATCCAGTAGACTCTGCATTCGTCAGCGGGGACCACATCAGCCGGACTCTGAGATTGACTCGCAATTGCTGCTTTGCGTTCGGACGTGCTACTTGCTGCGCCACCGGGTTTGACGGACTGATTAGGTCGCGTTTTGTCTTGCGGCTACATGATACTAATAATAGCTGTTGTTGTGCTTCATATTAGTTCAAAATGGCCGCAGCTTTTGTCAAAATGCCTGGCTGCGGGGTAAATTCGCGATGCGACGGCAAACACGAGGCGAAATCACCCCTTAATCTCCTCAACTTTCTACTTTTTCTGGTTTCCTTGCAAGCTGAAGCTTTGTCTGAAGGTCTGAGAATGGTACTTTTAGTGCACGTTGATCAATGAGTTATCGCGTAGTGTGTCCCCATTGCTCAAGCAACGTCACTTTGTTTTATTGTTTATAATACTTTTGCTTAATCTGCTGTAGTAATAACTGTGCTTTATAGTGGTGTAATTTTAGGGCACAAACCTGCTTAGAATGAGCATCCTTCGATAACTACTAGAGCCCTTCACTTTTGCTGCTATCTAATGCTCCCAGTAGCTAACCATTCACTCTCGAATTCACAAGTTGTTGAGCGGCCTGGTGTCGACACGGTAGAACGCAGTAGTCCTGATTTGGCCGTATATCCACTTAGCGGATGCACGTGGTAGTGGTAAAAGGATTGTCTGCACGATTGACCTTGCCTGTCTACGCATCATCCAAAGTTTCCAAACATAAGAGAAACCAACGCGTACGGTGGGCACCACCTTGCGTTTGGCTTGTATCTACATCGATTTGCTTTGGTTAGTAAGAATTCTAGGATTAAAGAGTAGTGAACTTAACATTCAAAGCTTTTACCCGCGTAGATGGCTTGATTAATGCGCACTAAACTAATAGATGT
The DNA here is from genome assembly GCA_001870725.1 of Taenia solium. Lineage (NCBI taxonomy): Eukaryota > Metazoa > Platyhelminthes > Cestoda > Cyclophyllidea > Taeniidae > Taenia > Taenia solium. The sequence continues at coordinate 4,847 of MIEF01005862.1, read as the reverse complement.
GTAAAGCAAGGAAGGCAGTGATGGTTTGAAATGGTAATTAATTAGGGAAAGCTTGTGAGGCGGATAAATAAAACCATGTTTAATGGGTGAGAAGGCATTTTGAATATGTGAAGTATGTTACAGAGCATTCGCTGTGGGCGGAAACCAGCTTGGAGCCTCATAGTCGCAAATTCGCTTAACCTGATGTTAAGTGAATGTTTAGTAAGCATTTGTAAGGTATTTAATGACCGTTAACTTTTGCAATAGCAGGTTTTCTACTTGCGCACACGTTGAAAGGGACCCAGCATGGATATGCAGAGTCGTATCACAGATGATTGTTTATGGAGCTAATGGACAAGCACTATCCAAGCATTGCAGGAAGCTCGAAAATGTCCAGCTGAAGGCAACTTTTCCCCCAATCTCAAGTCATCGCAGTCCGCCGCAACCTCTCGATTCGCCTTTTGGAAGGCTGGTCGAGAGGTTGACTTGTTTTGCTCGAGGTGAGGTCTTTATGAATTCGCACCAGACTGAAATCCAAAAGATGGAAACTTTGGCGAAGCCGTCAATAATGAGACCCATTAACCCAGAGAAGAATAGAGAGCACAAAAGTCCTGAGGGAGTATTGGTGAAGGTAACAATACCAGACCAAACCGACCAGCCTGTGAGGAACAGCGCAAGGACTTCAAAGACGTAAGACTTCCAGTGAAAGTAAAAACCACTATTCATAATGATCCACGACAGAGACCTAGTCGTGTAGATCACGTTATCGGTGAAAGGATGCCTGGTGGATGGTTACAATCAAAACACAAGTGTATACACGTTGATTGTTCTGTAAGAAATTGTTTGAAACACAAAATTACTTATAAATGAGTAAGCGTTTTGGTATGCGTGTATGAGGCACCCTCTTACTTTTCGCGTGCCCATTCCTTTGTTCAGCCTAGCCTGTCTGCGCATGCTATGCCTGAAATGGCACAGCTCACATTTCCTCGACCGACTGACTTCAATCCAGTGCTGAATACACCACTAGTGGACATATTTCATGCTTCCGTCACACAGACACAGCGCAATCAGTCGTCCACGGCACTCCGAAACTCGATCAATGGTGGATTCATTTGTGCCATAGCATATTCGGCATAAGGGAGTAAAAGAAGCGCAAATGCTACGCAAAGATCCAGCTCTTTGGTTGTTTAGAGTTCTCTGCGACATTAAGTAGTTAAGAGGAGAGTGAGTGATGAAATGTTAAGGGAAAATGAATGGGACACGTCGTCGCATGCAACAGAGCCTCGAGCGAAGAAACGCACGATGTGATGGACTGATCACTCACAATTCAGTTGAATCTCGTTGATTGCTTCTCTTCTGCCTCCTTTGATCTCGGCCTTTTATCACAAGTAAGGATCATAAAATTTAAAATACGCTCATGCCAGTCAAATAGTATGTCTCCGCCATCTACAAAACTTGCCGTTCTGCATTGAGATGGCCCGAAGCCCTCCCTTTGTAAGCGTTAAAAGGCTCTACGGTCCGAGTTTGCTAACAATGTGTTTTTTGTTTGGCCTCAATCATCCATATTTTCCTCCACTAAGACCATAAATGTATGATACTGTGGCAACATTTAAACGTAATGGACAAATGGAAGGTTATCAGAATTCAATGTGCTTTGCTGTGTTGGCAAAAGAGTTAACCCAAAGTCCTGAGCTGTAACATGAAAAGCGAACGTTAGGACCTAGTCAATGCATAATCTTAAACACTGTGGAGCGTTCATCGAGTAAAGATCAACAGGGACCAACCCAAAAACGTGAAGCGTTTGTTCTGCGGCAAAAGGTAGCGCGGATACAATTCAAATGATTTAGATGAGTCATCCTCAACAGCATGTAGATATTCAAAGTAAAGTAAAACGCGCCTCCACGCTACAGTCAGGCTTCTATTTCTACATTCTCCTCTGATTTCTTCAAATCTTTGTTACACCACTCTCTATTCATCACATTTGATGGTGTGTATAAACATATTCATTATCGCACAGAAGCAAATAAGCAAGCATCGTTATACGCACCATAGGCACCAGCGAAGCCAAATTCACTTGGCAACCACCTAGGAGCCTACCACCACCTCTCCTATAACAAGGAATCCGGCTGGTGGAAGACATGATCAGGTATTGATTTATATACCGTCTAAGTCACTATGGGCCTCTCCAATCACAATGGTCAAGGAAAGCGACAGTATCAATTACAAGAAGTTTGACGCCGTACCTAAGAAGGACGCGTTTTCCTGCATGGACTATAGTGGTTTTGCAATCTGGACTTCAAATCCACATTCTGGTATGCAGAAGTAAAGGGAACAGAGGTGGTAAAAGCGGCTTTCATAGTGCCAAACGGGCTTAATGAATTACAGACAATGCCCTTTTAACGCCTGTAGCAGAGAGCACTAATTGAACTTTTCCCAAGCCAGTGCATAATCTACTCCGATGGCAATCCTATTATTGGCAAAACGGTCGTGAGCACAACGCCAGTCTTAAACTAGCGCTGGATAGTTTGTGAGATACAGGATTGACTTAAGGTCTTAAAATGCCATTTTCTTTGGGGCTCGGTCATCTCGCTGGGGCTGCAGCCTCATCAGAGGAGATGGTGGTTGCAGAAGATCGTACCAAGTGAATGAGAACCTAGACAACACCAACAACTCAGAAGGAGCTATAACTACTAACTACTACGGGCGCTTTGTTAAAGGCTTTACTAAGGCTGTTAGTCCCTTATATAGAGAATTTCACTTTGGAGAACAAGCAAGACGAAACCTTTGGGGAATGAAAGCGAAGGCTCTGCTTTGCTCCGATTCTAGCCTTTCCAAACTTCGAGGACAACGCACCACCCCTTGTACTGGACTCAGACGCTAGTGACGTAGCCTTGGGTGGTTTGCTTTCAAAAAGAGACATAGAAGGAAAAGAACACATCAATGTCTAGGTCAGTACTAGATAAAACTTGCGATAGAACGTGGATCGTTCGTCACCTGTGCCATGTTTAGACACTTCATAAGCCCTCTGGTAATGGGACAGCTAATAAGGGGAATAAAGCATCAAGCGCTAACTTTATAAAAACGTCAGCTGCACACTGATACGAGCAGCCGCAACAATATAGCCGTGCAGTTTAGTACAGGAAAGGAAGTGCACAAGGCAACGTGGGTACACTGTTTAGAAGACTCCTCTCAGCGGACATGGATAGGGGCATAGAGTGTACGCTTTTGTGAGAGATCCTACTAAACACCACCAGTGAGACAGGGTGTACGGATCCTGTTACAGCTCTAGCATATAGTAGGCACTGATGCCCTCTTATAAGTCCACAACGGGAAAGATGAATTAGTCAAGCAAGGCAGAAAGGCGGATGCTGCAACACTAATGATTCCAAGAAATTTTGACTCCAAGAAGACGCCTAGCAGTTTTAGATTCGTTAATACAAACAGTGCCTCAGAAGATACATGAGCGACTGGATCATTTAATGGAGGGATTGATGGTGGAGGTCCCGAGTAAACGATACTTTTGAACCTCACTTACCACAGACTGCATCAATTGCAGCAGTTTTAGGAACCCTCACTTCACCACAATTGCACCTCTGCAACCCATGTTTAAGGGGTTCGTGGGCAAAAGAGTAGGTAGAGACATCATAGATCCGTTGCCACTCACCAAGAAGGGAAACCGATACATTCCGGCTGTAGTTAACGGCCTCACGAAAGTAGCTTAAGCAAAATCCGTGAAGTGGCAAGATGCTGATACGGTAGCATCAATTTTCTCCAGTTGGTGGATCTGTCAATAAGGAGTGCCTGAATTAGTCCATAGCGACCAAGGCCCTAGGTTCGAAAGACGATCCTTTACTGAACTGCACAAGACCTCCAGAATCTTAAAGATGCACACGAAGCCTAGGGCATCCGCAGGGCAACAGACGGGTAGAAAAAACAGCTTACAATCTGATAGGGCTAGGAAAGGCTTTTACTAAGAAAGCACGACCGAGAAATTGGGCCCCTCCCGCATATAGGGCTAGAGTCCACGCACAATCTGGTATTTTACCTTTAAGGGTGCTCACCGACTGATGACGCACCCAATATTCAGCTCCCTTGCAAGCTGAGATCAGCGATGGAGGCAGTGCTAATGATATCATTTCCTTCTCTTTTCTGAAGGCAAGCTGAGATCAGCGATGGAGGCAGTGCTAATGATATCATTTCCTTCTCTTTTCTGAAGGTATAAAAAACCTGGGGACCCCCTTTTAAATACAATAGCAAACACCCCACACTAGCTGAACCAGAGTGGAGAAATTCCTAACCTTGGTATCACAAGATGGTACAGGACATCGTTCTTTTTAGTATATATGTAAAACTCCCATCCGTAATAGCTGGGTTCGAAGGAAGTAAGGATAAAACTGGCATTCTGCCCGATCACATCCTCGGTGTGCCCAGCTCTAAGACAATATTTACTTAATTGATATATATGAACTTTCTTAATACTTTCCACTCAATAGTGGCGAAGAAAGTTGGATAAGAAATGCAGTTAATACCATAAAATTTGCTTCTACTGGCAAATCTACTTTATTGCTGTGTAATATCTAGTGGCATATAGTAGATCTACTCCATTGCTGTTTAACATTTAATGACCTATAGTAGTGGGTGTCATCGCTACATGGAGTGCGGTGATTCGGGTGTAATTAATGTACCGTCAACGGGTTTTTGTCTTTTGATATGAAACTGGTTTATGTGAATCAATAAACTTCTACAGAGTACAGATTTGCAAGAGGTTTGAGGCATGGGTAATGGCAGTGAACGGAAAAATTTAAGGTTACATCACAACCCACCTGTAATTTTTCCAAAATATTGTACATTATGCCTGCTCTCGAAGC
>MIEF01005861.1:0-28618 GCA_001870725.1 Taenia solium | reverse complement strand
TAGGACTTGGCCTGCTCTGCGATCCAACACCAATGCCGTTCCCCGCATACCACGCTTATTCATCGCATTCACTGCCATGCACCATCTCACCGTTGGCTGCTACACCAACTTCTCCTCTATGCCACTCCATCAGTCGGTCGTTGTCATAATTGTGCCCATGACTACTAAGTGCGACCTCAGTTACGCTGATTTTCAAAACAAATGCACTGGAAGCTGGCACTGTTACCAGGTGAAATTGATGCATTCCCAAGCCATTGCAGATGGTTCTAAACCGACCAATTTATACTCCACGTCGGAGTCATTACGTCTGGTTTGAGAATTGGTGCAGCGTGAATGGTCCGCAGCATGATGCAGTCCACTTACGGCCAATGGCACAGTGAGGTGTCAATCAAGGCTGATTTGTGGTGGCATTCGTATGCTGACTGTGTCACGACTGCCTCACAATTCGCACGTCGCATCTCCATTTACAGATGCTTGTTACTGAAAAGGAAGGTGTACTATAAGTGAATAAATCGGACTGAATGCTGATGAGGGACTCCCGAAAAATGTCGCCTAGCGTGGGTGAGTGTGAAGTGCATGAGTGGCCAAAGAATAAGCTAAATGCGCCTTTGATTTTAAGTGCAGGCTCGCTTTACTTGTCGCTAAGAGGTAAGGAGTTATATAAGTGAATGATTTGCAATGATTAACCAAGAGACACTTTCGGAAGCATAATTCCACATGGACGAGGGTAAATGAGTGAGTGAGGGAGTGAGTGAGTGAGTGAGTGAGTGAGTGAGTGAGTGAGTGAGTGAGTGAGTGAGTGAGTGAGTGAGTGAGTGAGTGAGTGAGTGAGTGAGTGAGTGAGTGAGTGAGTGAGTGAGTGAGTGAGTGCGAACATGTTGCGGTTGTACGTTTAAGCACGCACTTTGCACTGTTCTGACGTACAAATTTTGGAACTACAAAGGGATCGCAAACACATGGTCGCATTCCTGAGATGCCGTTTGCGCCGACTGCTTGGTCTGTTGCCAGGAGGCGAGGGCAGTCTTTGCCCATCGCTCAATCAAACCAACAGCAACTAGATTCATTCTACACAAGAATTAGCCAAAGCCTTCACTATCACTAGCAGTCTCATCTATTATGTGGACGGTTATTTTTCCTAAGGAGAACACACTTTAACAGTCAACACTTGGGCAAAGTGCTCATTTTCCCCTCAATGAAGCCCTCGAACATTCGGTAGTCAAAATGTTGCACTCATTGGATTAGCGATTCACACTCCCTTATGTTTGGTGAACAAATTGCTGCCACTCACCTTTGTCCAGAGCCCACATTTGCAAAGACCAACGGAAATTCGTGTGTACAATCAAGAAGCCCTTGGCTATAACTATATGCCTAAACTACCGACTTTGTGTATTTGGAAAGAAAGGCACAAAACTCATTTCGCCGGGTTGCGAAGGGACGAAAGGTGAGTGGTGCGATGAAGGAAGTTAGGTTGAATAGGCAAAGGCATCGGATCGCAGGGTGGGTCAAGTCCACCAGAGCAGATAATTTTTCTATGTGAATCGTGCATGTGGCCTTGCATAAACACTTCACCGTCTATCGCTCTCGGCAATGCAGACGTGTGTATGGCCACAGCACTTGTCATTGGCTTGCGGAAGGAGGTGGACCCATGGCGTTAGAATTGAAGTGTCCTCGTAAGAGCACGCGAGTATTTCAGTCTTGGCGCACGCGTTATTTTTGTTAAATTATGTCACACGCCTTCTTGCCCAACACCACATTCATTCACTCAAAGCATATTGTTAGCTTTTGGTATCAAATCAGCCACTTTGACGGGAGGTGATAAGGTGCATGCTGTGGCTGCGTAACTGAGAATGGAAATTGGTGCTTCCACTAGCATGGTTCCTCTGCTATTGCCACTGTCTACCTGCATCAGCGATGCTTAGTGCGTTTTTCTCTGCATCATGAAATGTCCATCAACTGTGTCCCTGCTTACTCTTCACCTAATTTCGCTATGTGTTCTTCCATCGCCTCGCATCTATTATCTGCATCCACTAGACTACCATCCAAAGTCGCGCAGTCAGCGATTGATATTCGTAAATGAGAGTCTACCGTTATTTTACTGCTTTTACGAGTGCTTGGTGCTTCTGCGCTGTGGCAAATGTCACAAACCTGCCTCTATCTACATTTAATTCAAATCGGTGCTGTCTTCATTGACCACCTCTCGCCAATTTGGTCAAAAGTAAACTTGAAGCTCTACTATGCACTCAATGCTTGAACCATTGATGAACATGCGTCGTGACATTACATCTGGTACTTTGGGGCTGGCTTGGACACAAATATTGCTTCCTACTCTCCTCCTATTTCTTGATGAATTTCTCCCTTCTTCTTTTCTCCACCGTACTATTATTTCTGGCGCACTCCAACTACTAGGTCTTAAAACGAAGGCAGTTTTGATACAGATGCTTGGTGTTGTGGAAAAATGCGTGCAGTCAGGTGGCGTCAATCCTGTTGCTGTTGCACCCGTCGTCGTCGACGCTGCCATCGTTTGCTTGCAGCACATATGTGCGATGCAATTGTGTGACTTCATCTGATCTGTCAACGCTTATGACCATGTGAGTGATTTGTAACTACTGCTCCATGTTTATGCGACGATCAACCATGCACCAACATTCTGATTAAGTTATGGCGCTCTCACTTCAAATAGACTGTCATCACCTGCAAGCTTTGGCAAAGGGATCTTTGGCAGTGATTGCAGAAAATGAAATGCTAGGAGGGAATATTGCCAACGGGTGCGTAAATAAGTGCTAAAAGAATAAATGTGTGAAAGGAAGAACTCGAATTTGGGGAACGAGCGTTCGGTATTACGTTTGGATGTGACCATTAGGTGGAGCGACGAGAATCTCGGTTNTGTGGGTACGGAGGCGGTGATTCTACCAGTGCATCGAATGTGGCTTGCCCTCGAAATCACAGCGAACCTCCACAATTTAGGTAGCCCTGAATCAAGTTGGACGCAAGTGACTATTGTTAATCCCCACAAAATCGAGAATCCACAACCAGCTACGTTGACTACTCAGAAGGCACAATGCATGGGTCCTAAACTTCAGGAATGAAATTATTTTGTTATTGGTGACCAACATGTGGACAAAGCTCTACGGAAAGTAAACTTCAACCATTTGCTAAACTGATGCAGTTGATGGTGCTGTCTAGTCTGGCCAAGTGGGAGGCAGGAGGCTTTGTATCCAATTAGACTGACGTCGGTCGGAGTTGATTTGAAGAAGGAGCACACAAGGTGGCTGTGACACTGAAGGTACAGTTAGGGAATCAGGCGATGTTCAAAGGGCACGACGCATGGACTAGTGGTAGGAACTGAGGTGTGTCAGCCACTATGTACAGTGTGGTGAGAGGAAACGGTAAGAAATGAAGGGAGAATGCTTGTTAGCTGCAGCGCAGCAAGCGTGATTCTCAGTTGTGGTGAGGGACGCTCCAGCCTAACGTTTCATTGCACAGTATGGTCTTTCTGTTAGTGAGCTGTAAGTTGACGGGTGCGAGAGAGATTTAACCCCAACCAAGCCTCGATGAAGGGAGTTTCTCAGTGAAGGTAGGAGAGGAATCCACGAGACATGGAAGTTCATTTGTTGATCCCGGGCATCGACCTCAGTCGCAATATCCCGTTTGGGTCAGTATGCTCAGCGGTCGATTGGATCGACATCAGTTGCTGCTAATTCGATAGGAAGTGGGCGAGGTGAATGCGTAACCATGACAATTTGCAAAGCAGTTGAATGCAGTGATGTCGCAATAATGCACAGACCCACACTTGACTTCACCTCAGACTCAAGAACATGAGGACAAAGTTCTATGAAGAGTAAGTTTCAACCATTTACTAAACTGACGCATTTGGTGGTGCTGTTTAGTCCGGCCAAGTGGGAGGCAGGAGGCTTTGTATCCAATCAGACTGACGTCGGTCGGAGTTGATTTGAAGAAGGCGCACACAAGGTGGCTGTGACACTGAAGGTACAGTTAGGGAATCAGGCGATGTTCAAAGGGCACGACGCATGGACTAGTGGTAGGAACTGAGGTGTGTCAGCCACTATGTACAGTGTGGTGAGAGGAAACGGTAAGAAATGAAGGGAGAATGCTTGTTAGCTGCAGCGCAGCAAGCGTGATCTTCAGTTGTGGTAAGGGGCGCTCCAGCCTAACGTTTCATTGCACAGTATGGTCTTTCTGTTAGTGAGCTGTAAGTTGACGGGTGCGAGAGAGATTTAACCCCAACCAAGCCTCGATGAAGGGAGTAACTCAGTGAAGGCAGGAAAGGAATCCACGAGACATGGAGGTTCATTTGTTGATTCCACGCATCGACCTCAGTCGCAATATCCCATTTGGTACTCTCGGGCTTGTTCAGATTCAATCGAGGGAATCCGAGAGCAGAGGATTGGAGTTCATTCTACGTTGAGGATATCAGTGGGGAGAAATTCGTCCAGCGCACTTGTCATTTGTATCCTCATGTTAAGTCCTTTTAAAGTGGCGTTTGCAGCAAATCGCGACATGGCATGGCTCTGGCTTTCTCCAGTGAGGAATAGCCTTGTTAGCGTCGGGTCCAGTTGGTCCAGTGGGAGTGACCGAGGCAACACAAAAGCACACAGTTGTGTGCCGTAATAGGTTAAATATTTTACTGCACAAGACAGTAGGAGATACAGTTTTATAAATGAAACAAGACGGATTGGGCGGGATTCAACTTGCTTATTTCGAGGCGAAAGGAATGGATCTTAGCAATACGTGTACCTATCCGCCATCCCATACTGACGCTTCCGACAAATCGTTTCCACGCATTGGCACGAAGAAGGTGAGAATTGAATCGGTTCACTGCTGTAATTGCACATTATTTGGTTAACGACCATGCGCATTAGTGCTTTTTTGCTGAGATAAAAATAAATGATGAGGGTTTGAAAGACTGACGCGATATTGAAATCTCCAGGTCAGTGCAAACACCATGGACACTCAACTAGCTGCAGCAATTCGCACCTCTCTGTTAGCGTCTTTACAATGCCTGAGGCTTATCTGACCAAAGCTGTGGTGGAATCACCTTCACTGCTGCGTGTTACACCTGAATACAGTCGATGAAGAACGGTTTCGCCGGTAGTTGCACCAAGCCACCAAGTCGAACGGCACCTACGTAACCACAAATGGGTGTTCTGAACACAGGTGAGTATCAGTGAAAAGCTCATCAAACGTATAGGAGTGTGGGTCGCTAATATAACGAGTGCAACAAGTCTGACATTCAAATGTTCGAAAGCTTCATTGTGGGAGAAGGAGCACTTCGCCAAAGTGTAATCTTCTTATTACTAAAAATTAGCCGTCCACAGAATGGATGAGACTGCTGGTGATTGCGATCGGCTTTGCTAATACTTGATTAGAATGAAGCTTGTTGATGTTGATACGATTGAGCAATAGGCAGTCTGTACTTTCTTCTTGGGTGCTAACAGCACCAGCTATGAGAAAAGTAAGTCCACCCGGCTCACTCACCACCATCTACTCACTTATACACCTGCCCTCGTCCACGTAAAATGATGATTTCGAAGGTGTCCCTTGAGCAACCGATGCGATTCATTCACTTATACAACACCTATCCTTTTGGTAACAAGCGATGTGATTATACACTTGGAGGTAAAGGCTTGTTCGTCCTATTCTTTGCCACTCATTCACTTCACACTACCCACAATGAACCAAAAATACTTCCATTTATTCAATAATACTACTCCGTTCTTTTCAGTAACAAGCACCTGTCAATGGAGATGCGACTTGCGACTTGCGACACAATCCGCCTGCGAATGCGACTACAAATCAGCCTTGATTGGCACCTAACTGTGTCATTGGCCGCGATTGGACAGCGTTGTGCTGTAGGCAATCCATGCTGCACCAGTTCACATACCAGACACAGTGACTCCCATGTGGAGTAAAAGCTGGCTGGTATCGAACGATCTACAATGGTTAGGAAATGTATTACTTTCACCTGGTAACAGCAATGCATTCAAGTGAAATTGTTTTGCGAATTAGAGTGATTGAGGGCCACACATAGTAGTCATGGCCAGGATTATGACAATGACCGACTGACGGAGTGGCGCCGACGAGAAGTTGGTGCAGCAGCCAATGGTGGGGTGATGCAAGGTGGTGAATGCGATGAACAAACGTGCCGTGGGGAGACGAAAGTGTCGGATCGCGGAGCGGACCAAGTTCACGTGAATAGAAATTGCATCCGACGCAAAGTAGCGCCTTCCCCAAGTAGACGTGCGTGTGTGGTTTCACAAGCACACTCCATCCTCCACTGCTCTCTGCGATGCAACTCTGTGGGCGTACACGACGCTGACACGTGTTGCTCTGTGCTTGCAGCAGGTAGCCGCACTTGTGTGCACGGGATGGTTGCAGGAGGTGGCTAACGGCAGTAAATCAGCATCACTCTTTGCGTGTGTCCTCACGTCCTACAATGCGCATCTTCACCATTCAGTGCTGCACCAACGCCTCGACACTGACACATTCTCACATGCTTCCACGCAGTTAGCTGGACAGTGCGGTGAGTTGGTGGGTTCGTGCGTGCCCCATGAATTGCTGCATGCGCTAAGTGATAGTGAAGTTGCGTCACGTCACCCTCGAATCCACCATTTAAAACTAACAATAATGTATTTAATTACTGGCCTCACCGCGCATAACAGTGGAGGCATGCAGATAGGGTCTGTGTTGCCAGCTCAACATCACACACCTCTACGACGATTTGCGACGTGTCCAACTCTAGCACCACTGCTTGCGCTTATCTATGTTGGAAGAAGCCTTTGCCCATAACTTTGCACAAAATTTGCTCAGTGGACGGATTTCTTACTGATCAAACCTATCGATGCTACCGAAATCTTACTACTACCTCTCTACCCTTGTCACATACTTGCAATTCTGACGTTCCCGTGATTTCACCTTCCCTCCGTCAGCCCAAGTGCTACAAGCAACTGCATGATTGTTTGTGGCCATCTGAGGAAGCCTAGGCTGATTTCTGTCTATCCCTGACACTTGAGGAACACTTTGTTTCCTACGGCATGGCATCAACCTCAGCTGATTCTCTCAACATGCCATTATAACAACCAGCCAATCTGAAGTGACGGAATCTTAGCTTTGTGATTCCAACAGTGATTGATCACCCCTCTCGCTCGCATCATGCTATCCTATAAAACAGCACCCTCTTCGGCCACCGTTATCTGACAGTTCTCTCCCTCTCTAGCTGTTTGAATGATGGCCCAATGTTGTGGGTTGTAGGTTCTTCGAGGAGATATGGAAAGTAATGCGTGGAATGTATAATTCTGTCGAAAGGCGATGGAGAAAAGTTCGCTCAACGTAATCAATCAATGAGGCATGACAGAGGCAACGACTGCTGACACTGCCCACATTTTCGGTTTCACAAGGACAAAGATGACAGATGTTCCATCCTCTAGAGAATGGCCTGGTTAGCATTGCCGAAGAGGCAGACGGTGACCGTTTGAAAGGAGCCTTGTCAGTGGACGCACCGATTTCCATTCTCAGGTGCGCAGATTTTGCAATCACTTCATTGAATTCCATCAAAGTGGCTGGGTTAGTCTACACGCCTAACAATATCCTGCACGTGCGTGAATATGGACCTGATCATGAAAGTGAGTGGCATGAATTGACATGTAAAACCTAGGTTGCAATTCTAATAACGTAGCCTAATAATTAATGCACTTAAACGCTTTTACAGGCACACTGTTATTTTGACGTCAATTATCTGCCTCCTCCGGCAAGCCAATGCCAACTGCTGTGCACACTCACACAGGGCTGCATTGCCGCAAGCAATAGAATGTGAAGTGTGCCTGTAGAGGCATACGCACGCGTTGGCTTAGGGGTTGGGCTACTTCGTACACATGAACTGTCTGCTGCGGCGGACTTGGCCCGCCCTGCGATCCGACACCTTTGCCTTCCTCAGCCCATCTTCCCTCATCACACCACCCACATTCCATCCCTCCACCATTAGGTGCTGAGACGATTCCTTCTCGCAGAACACACGCATTTCAACCCATCACTCGTTCGTCCTCGCGGTCTTGCAAGCCATGGTCAGTTAAGGGGTCTCTCAATCTCGTCATTGTGTGAAACAATCGAGACCTCAATCTGACATGATCACCAAATGATATTTTCGCTTTTGAACCACCTCAATGATGCTGATTAGGCGCATGTCGCCGCATGTGGTGGTCATTGCAGCTGGTTCCACGGTCGTTCGGGTCTACACTGTGTTAAGCTTAATCCCATCAAATTGCGGTCAGTGCCATTTTCATGCGGTAGTCAAAGCGGATTCATGGTTGCGATCGCAGACATTCCTTACCCCGTGCCACACCACTGCGTTGCATGAATTACTTCTTACTGCAAAGTATGAGTCACCATAAGTCGAAACACTAATCCAATTTAGGTGGCATTTTGCAACATAGGATTCGCTGACGTTAAAGCAAATTAAGCCTGTGAATCTGAAAACTGCCACAAAAAGGAGCTTGAATGAATCGCAGCTTTATCGCATCGAATGCCACAATTGGGCGCTAATCGATGCTGGTTCGCAGAATGGGTGGTTCTGCGGAATATTTGGCTAAAGGAATGTTGGAATGAATTGAATAAATGGAGGTTTTCGTGGAGAGGGACCATTGAACATGTTGCTCTACTTGTATGAGTGCGAGGGGGTGAGTGGAGAGTGAGCAAGTCGGATGGACCTGCCACTCTCAAAGATGTTGCTACTTGCTATTGCTACAATTGCAACATTTCCTGCGCACGTTAACTGGCTTCCCTCGCAATACTTCAGCCAGAGGTGGGCCCACAAATGGATGTGCCAAATAATAAGACGCCACGACTTGTGACTAGTTTAGATCCTGAGAGCGTGTCGCATTCATCTTGCATATTCTCCCTGCTTCTATCAACGCAGAACCGTAAAGAAGCTACATTTGATTTGTAAGCATGACTGGGAGCAACAGCTCTGCATCCGCCCGTTTTAGTGAGGCAATCTACTAAACAAAGATAATGGATTATTATTACTACTAGATTTTAGTTTCCAGCATAGCACTGGCTTGCATAACTTCCTCACAGTTTATTCACTACGGCACAGTGACGATATCTAGCAGAGCAGCATCAGCGGAAGCAGCAGCAATCTCCACTGAACGGATATCGAAGTGAGTGTTGGTGCATTGCGTGTCATGTTACTTGCCTGTCGTGTGTATTGCAGATGGTTTTGCTGCATTGTTGGAAAGTCAGTGCTCAACTCGAAACTGGAAACAGGCCGTACACCTTGAGGGAAGGGTGGGCCAAATGGAGTCCATTGCTCTCGCCGGCATAGGTGATCTGGCCTAGGCGCGGCAAGAGGAAGAAGGCAGAAGGCAGAAGGCAGTGGAAAGGTTAAGCTTACGCAGATCCAAAACCGGGGAGGTGGCTTAGCGCAGAACAAAATGTTTATGGTAACTTAAGGGGAGTTGTGCTTCCAGCGAAAGGGCTCAGCTCCTGCAAGGCTAACCAAGAAGTACCACCCCACTTCTCTAACCAGCCTCTCAAATGAGCGGAAACAGTCATTGGTTTGTGATTTGGAGCCTTGCCTGTGAAGGTGGTGATGACGTCAATTGACTGTGTGCATTTTCACAACACTGTGCATTTCAGTCCGAGTTGCCTCCTCATGCAGATCCGGCAGCCAGAGTAAGTGGGAGAGAATGCGATAGGGAAGGATGTGGAGGAGAGAGTGGGCGAGAAATCGAGGGAGAATAGGAAACAATATTCGACTCAATCTGGCCTTGAGGAACCACCGGTAATGCCGCGACGTTGGTTCATGATTGATTTGGCCATTTAAAGCACGGCGGAGCAAAGTTTGTGTTTGACGGAAATGGAGAATGTAAATGATCAGGAGAGCAGTGAATTAGAATGGCGGAAAAGACAGAATTCGTCTCTTGCTACAGCGCCAATGTAGGAAAGTGCTCGTGTAAACGGAAAGTTGACGGCACCATGTCACTTGAGCACACAAGCTAGAACGCACTGGCAAATCGGGCAGAATTTTTCGAGGATACTTACAAACATCATTACGCCACTGCCGTGTATGAGGAAGAAGCAGGTGAGTAGCTGCTGACAGAGAGAGAGCAGAAAGTGCAGGAGAAGGAAAGAGCCTGTGGGCTAAGGAAGAGGCCTAACAGAAGATGACAATGCTTCGCACGGAAGCGAAGGGTCGGAGAGCGACAAGCAGAAGATAATAGTGCAAAAATGAAGGGATGTCATCGTTGTCCTCAACCACAAAGGACCATTTGAAGCGGACAAACATCAGGTCGCTATTCGTACGATCATCCAGCTTCTTATAGGAGACTCAGAAAGTAGACGCGTGAGATGTGCGGTGCATATCGACAACTCCTTGTGGTCGCATTAGGCCAGTGTCATTCGCATCGCACGAACGCACACAGGTAACCAACTACGGTAAGCGCACAATGTCATGCACTAGTGACATGCACTTCGACACTTGCATCGCAGAGAGCAACAGACAAGCGAATGTGTTTGTAAGTGCGCATCCACACGTCCATTTAAAACGGAGTCTGCCTAGCTTTGGATTTCACTGGCTAGACTCTAATTGACCTCGCCCAGTCTTGCCCGACTTTGCGCTTGTCGCCATCATGCTAACTTCCTTCATGTCACTTTCCACAATACACCGCTTCACCATTGCGTGCTTCATCCACTTCTCGTTACTGGACCCACCAAAGCCATCCTACTAGTCGGCAGTCACCGTCAATTAAAATAAGATCAGTGGACGTGGTCCCCAATCATGTCAACTTTTACACAGATGAGGTTCTAAGCTGGAATAATTAGCAAATGAATGCAACAAATTGCTAGAATTTGTCTGATGACGCTAACTCAGTCACACTGCACTATTATGTGTGGGTCATTGCCCCAGCTTAGAGGACTGAATGAAGCACAGCCAAGTTGCGTTACAATGCTTCAATCGGAGAACATTCGTAGTCGCATTAGCAGTCGTAGTTTACTAGGTTGCTAGCCACACCTCCTGCCGCATAACCTCGCAGCAAAATTGATTGTTACTGAGGCGAAATAATAGGGGGCCTTAGGATTGCCGTTGGACGTGGCTGAATGTGAATGAGTGGGTGAGTGGAAGAGGAGGCGGATTGAGACCTACTCTTCGCAGGGCTGCAGCCGTTTGCACTTGCTTTCAACAGCTCAGGGGGTGAGCAGAAGCAAGCATGCATAAACTGCCATCTCTCCACATACACATTAAGATGGTCTGCCTTGCGCCCATTCAGCATGTCAACTTCAACTTTTAACCATTCGGTTCACATTCACTAGCTATCTCATCTGTTCAACACCACACTTCCAATTTACGTTCAGACGATTTAATTAAGTTCGCCAGCGTTGACTTCTGTCTCACAAGCACACCCCCTTCTTTCCCTGCTTTTCTCACCTCTCTAATAGACCGACTTCCTATCCTCTTCTCTATCCCGCCTGCACCAGTCTTCAACCGAGTGAGTGGTACCGGTGGCAAGAGGGGCAGTCCTTCCATCCTTCATCCTTATTAGCTCCATGCTACTTACACGCAGGCCTAATGGAAACGGAGAAATGCAACACTAGGCCTTGGACGCTCTTGATCTTTTCTTCTGTCCCTCAGTTCACATGCCTACTTCGTATTTGTTAGCCGGTATCAGATCAAGCAAATGCGTGCTGAGTTAACTGCTCATCGTGCTGCTTCCAAGGCGAGGGTGTTCCATCCCTAGCGTGGTCCATCGCCCAGCGACATCATCTGATTGTAATTGATGGGTGCAAAGGTGTTCCAATACTCCCGTTCCTGGTATAGTACTAGTGGTGGTTCTTTTGGCGATGACGTAGCAAACGTTCAAATCACAGCGCAACCAAAGTAGTAGCCAGTCGATGATTATGAATAGCTCGCACCTATTGTTCTTCTACCAACCAGTCGACCTCAAATGTCCCCACCACTACAAGAGAGGTTAAAGAGGAACTGCAGTGACATGAACCGTGTCAACTACCTGTTTGCACACTGTGTGATGGCCATTGGCCGATAAGTTCGCTCACAAGTTCCGCGTCTAACAGCTTTGCAATATCGTCATAGTTTCGGAAAAGGAAAGAAGGGCCGACTACAAACACTTTAGCGTGTACTAGCGAATTCAATCGTTCAGTCCAAGGGCTTCCGGGAGTACAAGATCGTCCTTTTGCCTCTACAGGTGGATGGTATTATGACTCGACTGCTAATACTACTACTGATCCCTCAATGAATCCTACGAAGAGCACATAAGAATGGTAATCCGGAAACTGGTGCCTCGTTCTGCCCTAATCTACTGACCTTCTTCCAGACAGTGTGTGCGATTGTCATGCGTAGGCTTCATCCCTTTCACTGACGTGTGACAGTCCACGGAGCTCGTAAGAGCAGGCAAGAATAGCTGGTGAGACTCGAATTCCTGGGGCTTGAGGTGGTGGATTCCATTGCTTTGAACCTCCTCCACTAGCTGGAATGAAAGTAAATTTAGAGCCTTTTCTCTTGCAGACTCAGCAGTCATCAATCATTATGCTCAGTCTCTGGATTCGACCATTCTAAAGAATAAATAAGCCTTAAGTACCTCTCAGTTGCATTGGGGCGGGTCGGATAGTGCCAAGACACTCGGGGTCAGGAGAGAGAGCGGGAGGAAGAGAGGTAGGTAGGTAGGTATGTAGGTATGTAGGTAGGTGGATGGGTTAGTCCTCCATGTGTTTGCTTGGCCCTCAGTGTAGCAAACACCCACGCAGGCAGCGTGGTGAGAAGGAGGTGTTGGAAGTCTTCGTCTTGGAGGATTGGTGGTGGGACAGAATGCAGGTCGCTGCAGGATAAGCGATGCGTTGATTTGCTATGGCGAACCACGGATGTCATTTGCCAGTCAGCGATCAAAGGGAAATTGTCACACACTCGTGAGGTGTTCCAAAGAAGTGAAGACAAACAAATGCTTGTACTTCGGAACTTCCCATTGTCTACTAATGGATGACACATGGAATTTGTGTGCCCAGAACGCTTCGAATTGATATCTTCGGGAAACGCTATTGCAGCTAACACCTACAACAGCTATGTGATGCAGTTATAGATGCCCGCCACACAGTACTTCATCATTACCGGGAATAAAGCGTTGTCTTCAACCTGGTGCATCCTCGTGTGAACCGTCACAAAATTGGTGGGCGGTGCGCTTCGTTACTCTCTACCACGTCTTCTCCAAAGGGCTTGCCACAAACGGAGGGAGGCGTCTGTGTCAGACGATCTCCGATCGCATCCACCATGCTAAAAGAGTTTGTCGGAATATGTCTGTGTCAGACGATCTCCGACCACATCCACCATGCTAAAAGAGTTTGTCGGAATACAACGATCACAAAATTGGTGGGCGGTGCGCTTCGTTACTCTCTACCACGTCTTCTCCAAAGGGCTTGCCACAAACGGAGGGAGGCGTCTGTGTCAGACGATCTCCGATCGCATCCACCATGCTAAAAGAGTTTATCGGAACACAACGAAATGCTACGAAGGAACAGCAAAGTTCGCTGTTCTAATAAGCTTTTATTATTGTTAGTATTGCTAAGGCTTTCTTCGGATCTTTCGAACGCAGAGACAGGAGGAATAAGACTCAAATAATTCCCAAACATCAAGTGTAATGCCATCCACAGTTGAGAGGTAACGGGATCGAACCGACGCCTCTGAGTTTCCACTACAGTGATGTGGACCTTCTCCTGCAGTGTGATGGACCGTACCGCGTGGGAGGCGAGGTTCGAAGTAGGAATCCTGAAGTACCCAGCCCACTGTCCCTGTGCTCCTCCAGTTTCGCTGAGCACTGATAGTGGACGGTCTCGCCACTTACTGCTGAGCGGTGTGATCACTGCAGCACGCGCTCCCTGTTGTGGACACAAGCACTGCCCACGCCTTTCTACCCTTCAATTTGCCCATCTGCACACTCATCCAGTAGAGATGGAGAGAGCAGTGGTTGGAATAACGGGACAGCGGAAGAGAAGCACCAAGACAATTGCCCCACGCTGACAACACAACACTTAAACTCAACCCGGAAAATGCAAGGCGCCTCCTCCTCTCCCTTCCACGAAAAGAACAATTGCTTGTTTAGCCAATTGAGGATCGTGTTTCCGAAAGTTTTGCTAATGCGAGTGCGCACACACACACGCATGCACATACAAACGTAGACAGAGCTAGGTGAACTTGCGGCCACCATGGCAACAAGTTCCACGTCGAAGTTGTCAACTCCTCGTCTGTTTTGTACGTGTGTGAGATGACGAGCGAATGGAAAGGAAGGAATTTTCACTCGTTCATATTTGCCGATGCTGCTGCTGCTGTCACCGCCAGTGCACCAGTTGAGGAGTGCAAGGGGAGGGTAAGGGAAGGGAAAGAGGAGTGGTGCAAACAGAAATTAGAGGGACGGTGAGTCCTGTGCCAACCTGCTCATACTTCCAGAAGGTGCGGATGGAAAGCGAACGAAAGAGGTGGGTAGGTAGGTGTGCATTGCAAAGCCGAAAAACCTCAACAATTTCCCAAGTCAATAAGTATTCATACATGCTTGGGAGGGAGAGAAAGTTATATACAGACGCAGCGGCTGTTGAGTAGCTGGTAAGAAGGCCAAAGAAGAGAGGGATAAATGCATTCAGGTGAATGCAGCAGGCTGGGATGAAGATGATGGCACTATGGTTGTAGCGATCGTCATGGTGTCGGCTGAGCTCGTGCCAGTGGAGGAGGATACAGAAGCAGTGGAGACAGAGGTAGGAGCAGTGGTGACCAGAGGTACGGTGAAGTCGCAGGCTTTGGACTCTGGTTTCCTAACTGTCATTTGCTGGGACTCACCAATCGATGACCAATTGGCAGCATTGAAGAGGCGACCGGTAGTGTGGAGGTGATTTTGGCAACGGTCGCAGGTGGCGGAGGAATGCGTCCTGTCTGCGCAATTAGGTGGATCCACCTCATCCACTGCTGCTGCTGAGCATGTGTTGCTGTTGCTGCTGCTGCTGCTGCTGTCGATGCTGCTGCTGTTGTTGTTGACATTGAGAGTGGAGGCTGACAAATGGTAGGTGGTTGGCGTGTTGTCCAAGTCAGCGCAGCCAATGGTCATTTGTCGAATCACCATTTCTGAGGCAAGCGGCTGCCAGCAGTAGTAGGTGGCCTGCTCCGAAGTACCTGCCTGAGTCACATCACGCTCAGGGACACGAGTGAGCCACCGCTGCTTCTCTTTGTGGCGCCGCCATTCTCGGTCGTATCTGCAGTCAGAGATCAATAACGATCGTTTTCCCCCGATCCTTCTACCTTCACCTAACGCCGTCCTTCAAAATCATTGAGGTCAAAACGGAGAAGCAACAGGACAAGATACATGAGCTGGACAAAGATGGGAGGTGAGCACTCACACCCCTTAGCGGCAACCGGTTGAACCTCCTCTCGAATGCAGTTGTAGAATGTGCATTAGAGGATTACACTGGTAAGGATCCCCAGTGGAGAATCGGAGGTAGAACTACTCGCGATCCGACTGCGTAGCTGGTAATCTGCAGGCACCTTGTAATCCATACTCCGAGGCCGCAACTTGCACTGGTCGGTCAGGGAAGTGGCAAAAATGCTGTGTGTTTCCCTGGAAACGAGGACGAGGCATTTGAGGCCTGCTTATACCATGAGGAATTAGCGTTAGGTGAGAAAAATTGATCAGCACAGCTGCTATGGCGACTTAGAAACCAAATCTCTGCCCCTTACGTCTTAACATCATATGATGAAACAGACGCCAGCACGAATATGGACTCTTCGTGACTTGACGGCATACATATACCAGCACAGTTTGGTGGAAGGTGGAAGCAAAATTACCCAAATGACTGGTTTGCAGCCGTACATATCCCGAGCAAAGCTTCAGCCAAACCAGTTAAGAACAGAATCTCTTGAGCTGATACCCGACTGAGTAGACAGAAAGGATTCACCAGATTTCGTCGACTCAAAGGCGACCCTAGTTTCTGGCTAATAACTGAGTGATAAAATGCGGCACTTGGTGCTAAGTGAGGGGGTCGACATTCATTTGGGTCCACAGATTAACCTTTCAAGATTTAAACATTCGAATGGGCTTTGGCTAACCGGTCCATGAAACCCACCTGCAGCCATGACCAACGACTCAGCGGATGCCTTTTTTGTTCTCCAAACAGAAAGAAAACTATCCGGCGTTCAGTTCAAGAATGAGTGGTCTAATTCAAAGCAGGCAGGTACCAACATCTCAAGCACCCATGTTCCGATGGTCCAACTTCGTGGAGAGCTAAGTTGTCAAGCTGCAGTAGGATCAACACAGTCGGGGACCACCAGCCATGCACCTAGTCCAGAAGTGAAAACACTTTCCCCGGAGCCACAGACGGAAGGCTTCTCAAGCTGAAATCGAGGATGGAATAAGTCATTATTGCAAAAGCATGATAAAATATGACTGGTTACCTAGATGGAGGTCGCAAGACGATGCCTATGGAAGGAGGGATCGACTTGAATCAGCTGAAGCAGAACAATCTTTCCAAACTGGTTGCCTATCATGCCTTTGGGGATGTTGGTGACATAGTTATCACCCAGTCATTGCAAGGACCCGCTGGGATTCGCCCCATCTGCATACCGTTCTCCCACAATAGTGAAACATCTATTTGGCTAGATGCAGGCCACATGGGAGGATTTGGTTCAGCAAGCGCTCAGACTCCTACGACCTGAACATGCTGCTGATGAAGGAGCTTGTGCAGCAGTGCTTGAGGTCTTTACCCTCCACAAGGGAGGCAACGTTTTGATCTACTGCGTGGTGCAGGTCAGCCTTGTCGTGACCCCGTAGAATGCGTCAATGTTCCGCCTACACTACCTCCTAACCATTGCTTCCATGTTCTACGACATTGCTACGCACTTCCAGACCTGTAGATCAAACTTCATTGGTTCAATCCAAACAGTCCGAGCCAAGTGGCTGCCTCCGAGTGAAAGATGTCCTGTCGGCTCTGCCTCCTACTATTTGCAAGCCTCATCTCGCCTCGAAATTTGTCCCTCGCTGTGCGTTACACACCCTTGCTGCTCCACTCAGTCCAAAGCAAGCGTAAAGCTTTACCAAAAGAAAGTCTTAGCGTGAATTGCAAATCGGGTGAGGAATGTGGACGATGCGAGGCCGCTTCTTCTTGTCGCTGCTATGTCAGCCACCTCACGGTACACTGCAGTGCATCAAAGTCACTTCAAATTGTCGCAGCTATGCAGACGTATCCGTGGCCCGGCTTATTTTGCCTACTAATCTCCTCACTTGATGTCCATTTGTTTACACTCAAGGTGTTGTTAACTTAGCACCGTCTTTGCAGTGCTTGTGGCGCTTTCTGCTCGACTTCCCACCTCAGACTGTCTACTCGAATGACACGCGATTGGAATAGGCCAAGTTCCTCTATAGGAAACAATCAATTCATCAACTCAATTTAATTATCATTTTGCAAATGCAGCTGTGGCCGTTGTGCCAAGAGTCGAAGCATCACTCACTTGACTTGACTGAATATTAGGTATGCGGAATGGTAGCCTGAATTTAGGCAGACAGTGATTGAAAGTTGAACCTTCCCCAGAAGTGGGTAGACTGCTTACCTACACAGTGTCATCCGAGATATCAGGAGACAGGTTAATCCCACTTTATAGCAGAGCTCACGCATAGTTCTGGGTTCGCGAGCTCCTGGGACATCAATGCTGCCTGACCACAGTTGCTAGAAGCTTTTGACTCGGACGTCTTGCTACGCAATTCCCATCTCGTTGACTGTCATCGCATTGGTTGTGATGGCAACTTTTAACTAAGCTGACCTCTGGTTCCCTTAAGCTAAACACGGACCCAAATTAGGGGTTTATGCTTGGGTGCACGCGCAGATCAATTGCGATGGGATTGACACGTGTCAAGTGCATACTTTGCAACACCTGAAGTATTGACCAACAGTTGTACACTTTATGAGGTATGAAATGCTGCAGGACAGACAGGAAGCTTTTAAAGTCGCCCCAGTACTACCATAAGTCGGCAGTGCATTTGTGCTCTACGTGTGGTGGATCAGGTCAGCGCCGCTGTCGTACAAAGTTGACTTGTGAGGAGCAATGTGGAGACCGTTGATTTAGTTCGTCAGCCTACACAGTACGTAGGACTGCAACAGTGGAATTGCAGACATGCCTAGCTGCGAAACTGTCTACTCCCGACTTGGTGTGCAATGCCCACTGCTGCAAATGCTGCAGCGCAACCAACATTGAACGTTGCGCTTATGGCAACAGCAATAACAATGATGGGTATTGATAGTGGATTCTTGGCCGTGGCGATAGATGAGAAGATTGATGAGTTCGAGGAGGAGGAGGGACGAATGCGCAAGAACGCATCCACTATCACATGTGGACATGCACGAGCGGCAGTCCACTTGTTTGTCGCTACTGCTGTCACGCATTTGTTAGTGCATGACTATGTCGAGTATCCAGGTGTAGGGGGTACTGATAGACACCACCTTCGCACGACCTAATATGATGTTCGCATTAAGTGTCCAAATGGAGGAAGCAAAGGCGTTCGAAGTTGACGTTGGCTGTGAAGCACTATTAATGCTCTTGCTCCAAACAGAAGCTTTGAGTTGAGCGATTTTTGTCGCACCTCTGCTGCCACGCCGCACAGGACCTAATCACTTATTCGCTTTTGAGGTACTAAGTTGAACATCTTGTTACTGGCTACAACACTGACTAACTTGTGCACCTCTAAGCACCCAGTCTTGACGAATTGTTAGACGAGGCATTTGGCGCGTCTGCACAATCGAATCCAATGGCGACGTCGCGCATCGCATTGTCTTTTCTTCCACAATGGACAATATCCGAAGAAGGCACGATACAACACCTTCTACAAAACTCTGGGTTTAACACATGGGGAGCACTTCGGCCTCCGCAATGAGACCCTGCTCAAACGCGAAGCCATCCATGAGCTGATTTGGAACATGATTTGACTCATCAACTGTCTGGCATCGCATACAGCTATGTAGGTATTGCGCTCGTTGAACCATTCCGATCAAACTGTTTCAGTTGTACTAAACTCCGGTTATGGTACGACGCATCTCAAACTAGCAATGTTTGCACAGCGCCGAAGTGGCAGAGTACCAATTAAATTTAAGTTTGAAGGCAAGTTGGTGAGCTACAGCTGACCAAACACACAAGTTTATAAAAGTAGTTATTCTCGACTAAAGGGTGCGAATCGTATGTGGGATTTTGGGACTGAGTGAATTTGTGGGAAGCAGAGATGAAGTTTATAAAAGTAGTTATTCTCGACTAAAGGGTGCGAATCGTATGTGGGATTTTGGGACTGAGTGAATTTGTGGGAAGCAGAGATGATTGCTACGCAGCGGTGATTTCCATCTTGCCTCGGACGCAACTTCATACCATTGGCAAAGCACTTCAGACAAGGAAAGAGGAGCATGCTTTGTTTTTGTCAGCAAACTTTGTGTCGCTGTTGGTCCACATCGAATTAGTCGGATTGCGTATCGGCGTGATTGTGGGATGGGAGTTCAGAAGGCAAGTTTGCAGTTTCGTTAGACTGCACTAACTTTGCTTCCCTTAAACAAATGGCATGCATAAAGTGGGCTGCTGAGTGATCATAACTAGAAGCCAAGAAGGTGCTGAGGCAGATAGGTAGAAATTTGGGCTCATGAGCGTTGAGAACTAAGGGCCACGTGGTAGGTGTGATGGAAATCAAGATCGTATGTGATGATAAAATTTCGATGCTTAGCTTGGAACTGAGGCCGAAAAGCAGAGCAAGATTTGTAGTTGTGGAAATAGATGAATGGGACGAACTTAGGTATGTATGCGGGACTCGATATTTCGAGGAAAATGAGTAAGGTGGTGAGTGGAGTAGAGCCTATGCAGATGTTTGGAGATCCATGTCCTACGATAGTGGGAAAAGTGAACTGCAAGTACGCAGGGTAGGAGAATTATGCTCTACAGTGGTAGAGGAGCTATGCGGAATTGGTAATAAGGAGAGTACTAGAGTTTGGAATAATGTGAGTACAATCCATGCTGGATTGTAAGGAGTGGGAGGGGGAAGTATGTTGGTGAAGATGAACCTATTGCAACTTATGCTTTGCTCATTCCTTCACTCACATTTCCCTGTTTTATTCAGCCTGTACTAGAGAGGTAGCCTCACCCAAACCCAGGCGGCCATTAAAGGATGTAATCACAGCTTTACCTTGATAAAGCGACCTGCCACAAATCACTTGGCTTTACGAAGTTAGCAGCACTGGAGCCCCTGACTACGTCGGAGATGGCGAACGTGGTGCCTGCTCCTACACCGCCTGTCGGACAAATGCTTCGCTGCATCAGGCTAGACTGCACTTTCGTTTCCTTATTGCTACTAACGCCGTTTGGGTGTAGATGTAAATGCAACAAGGAGCAAGTAAGTTGAGTGAAATTGTCGCTCTCTTTTAGTTCAATGCATCACCCCGTTCCTGTCCCTCGGTTGCATATAAGTTCCATCTTCCTCTTTGACTTCTGCCTCACAAGCACTCCTCCCTCTGTTGCCTGCTTTTTTCTCCTCTCTAATAGAGAGACTTCCTATCTTCTAGACTGTTCCGTCTGCACCAGACCTTAATCAGGTGACTGGTAACGGTGGCAACAGCGGCAGCCCTTCAAAAGTATGCTTATCAATGGTTCAAGCATTGAGTGCATTGTTGAGAGATTGACGAGGTGTAGTCAACGTGGACAGCACTGATTTGAAGTAAATGTAGATAGAAGCAGAGATTTTGACATTCGTCACAGCGCAGAAGCATCAAATTCTCATAAAAACAGTAGAATAACGGCAGAACCTCACTTACAAATATCTATCGCTGATTGCGCGACTATGGGGAGTAGTCTAAGGTATACAGAAGGTAGGTGCGAGGGGATGGAAGAACACACAACAAATTTCGGTGAAGAGAAAGTTGGGACAGAGCTGATAGGCGTTTCATGATGCAGAGAACAACTCACTAAGCATCGCTGATGCAGGTAGACGGTGGCCATAGCAGAGGGACCACGCTAGTGAAAGCACCAATTTCCATTCTCAGTTACGCAGCCTCTGTAGGCACTCTATCACCCCCCGTCAATGTGGCTGAGTTGACACCAAAAGCTAACAATATGCTTTGAGTGAATGAATGTGGTGTTGGGCAAGAAGGCGTGTGACATAATTTAACAAAAATAACGCGTGCGCAAATTGCACAAGGCAACCCAACGCCAAGAATGCAATGCTCACGTGCTCTTACGAGGACACTTTTGTTCTAACGTCATTTGCCCACCTCCTTCCAAAAGCCAATGACAAGTGCTGTGGCCATACACACGTCTGCATTGCCGAGAGCGATAGACGGTGAAGTGTGTATGCAAGGCCACATGCACGATTCCCATAGAAAAATTATCTGCCCTGGTGGACTTGACCCACCCTGCGACCCGATGCCTTTGCCTCTTCAACCTAACTTCCTTCATCGCACCACTCACCCTTCGTCCCTTCGTAACCCAGCGAAATGCGTTTTGTGCCCTCCTGTCCAAATGCACAGAATAGGTTGTTTGGGCATATGCTTATGGACAATGGCTTCTTGATTGTACACACGAATTTCCGTTGGTCTTTACAAATGTGGGCTCTGGACAAAGGTGAGTGGCAGCAATTTGTTCACCAAACATAAGGGAGTGTGCAACGTATTCGACGTCCCAATGTTCGAGGGCTTCATTGAGGGGAAAATGAGCACTTTGCCCAAGTGTTGACTGTTAAAGTGTGCTCTTCTTAGGATAAATTAACTGTCCACATAATAGATGAGACTGCTGGTGATAGTGAACGGTTTGGCTAAGGCTCGAGTAGAATGAAACCAGTTGTTGTTGATTTGATAGAGGAATGGGCAAAGACTGTCCTCGCCTCTTGGCAACAGACCAAGCAGTCGGCGGAAACGGCATCTCAGGAATGCGACCACGTGGATGCAATCCCTTTGTAGTTCCAAAATTTGTACGTCAGAGCAATGCGATCTGCATGCGAAAATGCTACAATTGCAGAATGTTCTCTAAGGTTCACCTAAAATTATGTGGATGCAAAAGCAAACAGTTATTGTTAACTGCAGTAGCTATGAGAACAGTAATTCCAAATGGCCCATTCACTCACTCACCCACTCACTCACTCACTCATTCATTTACCCTCGTCCATGTGGAATTATGCTTCCGAAAGTGTCTCTTGGTTAATCGTTGCAAAACATTCACTTATAAACTCCTTACCTCTTGGCGACAAGTAATGCGAGCTTGCACTTAAAAGTAAAGGCGCATTTAGCTTATTCGTTCGCCACTCATGCACTTCACATTCACCCACGTTAAGCGGCATTTTTGCGAGTCCCTCATCAACATCCAGATCGATTTATTCACCAATATTACTCCTTTCTTTTCAGTAACAAGCATCTGTGAATGGAAATGCGACGTGCGACTAGTGACACAGTCAGCATACGAATGCCACCACAAATCAGCCTTGATTGACACCTCACTGTGCCATTGGCCGTAAGTGGACTGCATCATGCTGCGGACCATTCACGCTGCACCAATTCTCAAACCAGACACAATGACTCCGACGTGGAGTGAAAATTGGTCGGTTCAGAACCATCAGCAATGGCTAGGGAATGCATCAATTTCACCTGGCAATGATACTGGCTTCTAGTGCATTTGTTTTGAAAATCAGCGTGATTGGGGACCGCACTTAGTAGTCATGGTGATGATTACGACAACGACCGACTGATGGAGTTTCATGGGTGAGAAGTTGATGCAGCACCGTCCCTTCGTCCACCCAAGTGGCAAACATCTGCATGATTGTTTGTGGCCATCTCAGGAGACCTAGGCTGATTCCTCGTTATCCCTCACACTTGAGGAACACTTTGTTGCCTTTGGCATGGCATCAACCTCAGCTGATTTTTGGACGTGCCATGATGACAACCAGCCAATGTGAAGTGACCAAATCTTATTTTTGTGATTTCAACCGTGACTGCTCCACCCCCTTCCACTCGCATCATGCTATCCTTACAAAAACAACCCCTCCTTCGGTCACCGTTCCGTGACAGTTCTCGCCCTCTTCAGCCGCCCGAATGATGGCCAAATTTTGCGGGATCAATTTTCCAGTTTTCAGCATAGCACAGCAGTGGCTTGCAAAATTTGCGCACAGTTTATTCACTACGGCACAGTGACGACATCTAGTAGGGCAGCATCAGCGGAAGGAACAGCAAACTTGAACAAAAGATAGTCAATAGCTGAGAAGTTATGAAGATCAGTGATGTTTGAAAGAATGATTGACGGTGCAATGGAGCGACTAGACTGATGGAAACGGATATCGAAGTGAGTGTTGGTGCATTGCGTGTCATGTCACCTGCTTGTCGTGTCTATTGCAGATGGTTTTGCTGCATTGTTGGAAAGTCAGTGCTCAACTTGAAACCGAAAACAAAATGTACATCTTAAAGGGAAGATGGGCCAAATGGAGTCCAATGCTCTCACCGGTACGGGTAATCTCGCCTAAGCGCGGCAATTGGAAGAAGGCAGGAGACAGTGGGAAGGCTGGGCTTACGCAGATCAAAGCCGCTACCGCGCATGAGGAAGAAGCATGTGAGTAGCTACTGACAGAGACAGAGCAGAAAGTGTAGGTGAATGGAAAATTGCGTGGGCTAAGTAACGGCCCAACAGAAGTTGAAAGCTTGCGTTGTAGAGAAGAGTCGGGAAGGGGAAAGCAAGGGAAAATGGGGCAGAAAATGAAGGAAAGTCATTTTGCCCCTAACCACAAGGGACCGTTTGAAGCGAACGAACTCCCAACCGCTATTTGCACTAGCATCCAGATTCTTCCAGGAGAGTTTAGAAAGTAGATGCGTGGGGGTGTATAGTGCATGTCGAAATTCGATGGAGGAAGGTAAATTTAGCGTAATCGGAGCACTGAGGTATGACAAAGGCAACGACTGCTGGCACTGTGCCATTTCTGGTTTCAAAGGAACAATGTTGATAGATGTTTCACCCATTCTCGGGTGGGTAGATTTTGCAAGCATTCATTGCATGCCGTCGAGATGGCTGAATTAGTACACACACCTAAAAAATCCTGTAGGTGTATGAATGTGGTTCTGAGCATGAAAGTGAGTGTCATGATTTAGGATGGCAATCCTAGGTGTGCAATTCTCATAAAGTGGCCTAACTACCAATGTGCTCAAACGCTTTCACAGGCGCACTGTTATTTTGACGTCAATTATCTGCCTCCTCCGGCAAGCTAATGACAACTGCTGTGCACACTCACACACGGCTGCATTGCCGCAAGCAAGAGAAGGTGAAGTGTGCCTGTGGAGGCATACGCACGCGTCGGCTTAGGAGTTGGGCTACTTCGTACACATGAACTGTCTGCTACGGCGGATTTGGCCCGCCCTGCGATCCGACACTTTTGCCTTCCTCAGCCCATCTTCCCTCATCACACCACCCACTAAAGACATCTGAGCCCCCTTCCCTCGCACCTTAGAGTATCTCGGGAGGCGTTTGTGTGTACATTCAGTGGGGAAGCCTGGTGATTGACCTGCCGCGATATGTTTGTCTCACTCTACTACTGGACTACAATTTGGCGGATATCTCTGACTGAGAGACTGAGGAGGAGTGATAGACCACCGAGGAGAGGATTGGGTATGGGTTACTAGCGTAAAGTTGTTTCACTCTACGTAGTACTTTCGTGAGCGGAGATAGCGTTTGGTATACAGTGGTGTTAGGTCGTTTTCGTTTCGTCTCATTCGATGGAAACACACTTGCGCACATAACGGGGACAGAGAGGAGGACATTCTTGCTGCGATCAGCTGTGGGTTGCCATCCACGATAAGCGGTGCATTTGCCCTGATGTAAATGGAAAGGAATGTGAAGGAATGTGTGCCCAAAATGAGCCTCTGATGGTACATTTTGTTGATTTTACATGCAACTATTCTATTCTATTCCATTCTATCCGAATAGGGGTTTGTGTTAGCGTGTCTATCACTTTGCCCAGCATGACCTCTTCCTATGCCCTAACACTGCGTCTGGTGTGCATTGGCAGTCTTCTGTTCACTAAGCAACTATACCGCTGCCTTGTTTCAGGCAGAGGTCATTTCTGTTTGTTTGAGTTGCGCAGCACCGTGCGGCGTCTCTTAGCTAAAGTTACCCACCAAAATACACAGTGGAGCTTCAGCTTACTGTGCGCCTGGCATTATTTAGTCTTGGCCTTTAAAGAGTGTCTGCATTATGCAGTAATGATTTCGTAGACGTGAAGCAAGCGTTGTCTTAGGAGTTCCATTTATTGCCTGCACCCGGGACAACATGTTGTTGGGTTGAGACAGATGGACTGAATGGGAAGCGCCCTTTAATGCAAACTAAGCAGTGTCGCGATCAACATAATGTTTGTCTTTGTTCAACTTTGCCGTTTCGGTCTTCCACTGGTAGACCCTGTGCCACACAGTCCTGCTTCCACATAAATGATCAGCTAAAGTGGACTCTTTGCAGCTCCCTTCAATGATTTGCACAAAGCCATTCACAGTATGCCACTTCTTTCTCCACATACCCCTTTGCACATTGATGGCGTTCCAAAGTAAGCAGGCGTTGGACTTATTAGTAGGGGTGATTGAAACCAACCCACTAACAAGAGATGGAGCATGAGGTGGTGTCATATGATGCTCACTCAAGATGCACGTGCACCATGAATTAAATTGCTGCAATGGAGTTGGCTGCATCTCTGTGCATTAACCGTGACATGGAGTGAGGTGAGCACAAGATTGCAGGCAAACGTCAGTTCTACTTGTCACTCGCGGTTGCTCACTCCATGCGATTGGGTGGATCGTTGGAAATACGGAGTCACACAGAGTGGCACTAGGCTATATCAGCTTCAAGTTTAAGTAAATTTTTAGACCTGCACCGAACATTATTCTGGATGATGGATTTATAAACTATGCTGGGTTTCATGTGTGCGGTCTTGCAGCGTGTGGATGTGAACCTTCCTCATGCGACCGGCAATGCATAAGCCTTCATTAATTTTTAATGAACCAGCAAGCGTGTGCATTTTACTTTAAACAGTGTGGTTGAATTAAAACTTGAACAATTCACTGTGCTGCGTCCCGATATTCAAAGATCCCGATGAAAGTATTGGCCATTAATGAGCATGCGTCCATTCTACTGCTTGACATTAACAATCAACTCCATGCGCCTTGATCAATGCATGCGCACATTTAGGGTAGAAAGTTGGACTGGGCCTTCTCTAACAAAAGTAATCCTCCGTTGCTTCATAAAATGGGATGTGTTGAAAATACTTTCCGTTAGACAAGTCATGCTGAATGAGATGTCATCATAGAGACAAGGCCATTAATTTCAACCCCTATCACACAAGCGGAGGGAGCAAGTCCCATATGTCCTGCTCGACCCGCTGCAATTCGTCCGAGATTGCACAATGCCACACAAACTCCAGCATAGTTTAATACAAGCTGTCCTATGCAAGTCTTAAAATTTGTACAAAACTGCATGGTGCTACGCTATGTGACGCCATCTTTCCAACAACCCACTCAATCGTATGGTGTGAGTAACCACGAGTGACAAGCAGAATTGACATTCAATTGCGATATTGTGCTCGCCTCAGCCCATGTCACGGTCAATGCACAGAGATGCAGCCAACCCCATCGCAGCAATGTGAGTTATGATCTGCATGCAACACGAGTGAGCATCATATGACGCTGGATCCTGGCTGGATGTGTAGATTGTGGAGACACCATTACGTGTGACTGATTTGTCTTCAACCATGTGGTCACACTCATCTCGCACATTGTTTGATGAAATCAATTTCAATTGATGTCAATCCACTGCCTCCCATGTGTTCATCGCATTCACCACAAGCCACATCTGCTAACGTGATGGCTATCCCGTATCCCGATTTGTGTGCATGCATGTTATGAATGCCCACATTCATACTTATCTTCCAGGTTCGATCACAGTCTTCCCTATGGCATCTCGAGGCAGTGGGTGCGAAGTATACACCTCCAGCTTCTACCAACGCAAAACGCTATGGGACTCACATTTGAATTGTATGGAGGAAAGAAAACGGGAGCACCGCGCTCGCTCGTTTTGTGAGGTAGTCTCGTTTGCATACACGTGGTAGATGCGATCATTTCCTCGTCAATATCTGTTAAGGATCTACTTGTAAAAATGCAGTCATTTCCTTATTTCCCCTCTGACCCTCTTGTTCATTCAAGTACAAGTGTGCAAACTGAGTAACCGCTAGAATGAACAGCCACTTGTCAAATTTTATTCACGCTGCTTTTTAAAAATGCTGATGTCATTCACTAGTGGCAGAACTGAGAGAGCGTCTTTAAGGATGTAAAACATCCATCGAATACTAGCGGCCGGTGAGAAGGGGATGCACCTACTAAGTGAAGTGTGGTCGGCATGCTAGATTTATTTGTTTTGTGCAAGTTATCTCAAAACTATAAAATAAAATATGATGTGTTGACTTGCAAGTGCCACTAAAGCAAAGTTACACGTCTTCTTGCAGGCTTGCACAAAGTGTAAACATGGATAGAACGTTGCATACGTCAAGCTGACTCTGTCTACTGAAATCGAGCCTACTATTTACTAAAATGCAGCTCCAGTATTTTAGTTGTCATGCTTACCGACACCAACGGTGTTCCGGTCATCTGGAGGAGCGTTTGCTCACACACTCCATCGGATTTGGTGACACTACATTCAGGTGGGCGTTGCGTAGACTTACAGTCACTCTAGTCACAAGGTCAACCCACTACCAGTAGTGCACACTTGTCATTCTACCACGCCTGCTGCTGTCTAATCACCCTGTTAGCCGCTCTGCAGTAAGTTGTTTGCAACACATCCGGATGGCAATGGAATGGGCTGATTGAGACTTCTTGCACACCTCTCTTCTTTCCTTGCATCCGAATAAGCAGAAATTGACGCCAAGTTAGTCGTGAATGTGAGTAGTTTGCGAGCATTAGGCTGCCGACTTCTTAAATTATGATGGCAAAGGAAACTGCATGCCTTCACTTATAGTGATGGTACCTTGAGCAGTGCTTTGTGCAGCAGCACGGCAGCAGCTAAAAGGGGAAGGGAAGAGAAGGTGAATCCTGATTCCTGCTCTTCAACTTGGTCTTTGCTGCCTGTTGGTCATTTTTAATCGTACCAAGGTGTGCTGGTGGGCAAAGGTGGACAGCGAGTTGTCTGCAAGTGTGTTCCACGCAATGAGTGCGTAAGCAGACGTTGGCTAATAGTTGAAAATTAGCTTTGCCAGCCTCACCAACCCGGCCCATGTGTTCTTCGATGTTGGTGCGGATACGGTGAACATTAGGGTGCTAGGTAGAAAGAAAGTGAAGGACTGTGTAAAATGAGAATGCAAATAGGTGAATTCTGTTTTCGAAAATAAAACAATGCAAGATGCAGGCATACACGCATACTTGTACACGGATGAGTGCATATTTGGGGATGTGAAGAGACAATTTCAGATGCTCCCATTGGTACTGGGGTAGTCAGACCATTAAAATGAATTGTACCTGTGGTCAGCGTTAACATAATATAGCAAATCTTGTGTATTTATCGCCAAACAAATCAGACGCTGATGCAATCATGGTAGGT
>MIEF01005856.1:0-21786 GCA_001870725.1 Taenia solium | reverse complement strand
AGTAGCTAAGAGATGGGATAAAGCAGGAATGAGCAAGGGATGTTCGACAACCTTACAGCAGGGGCCTAGGGAATATTTGGATGATGCTGGTGAGGACGAACCAGCATATGGCAGTGGCCGGATGCCCTTGGGTCCAAGGCGGCATAGAGGTGTAGCTGACGCACGATCTGGGTGAAAAATGAAAACATCTGATAGAAATTTAACTACCTAAATAAGTAATCACGCCTCAACTCAAGAAGTTGAAAAGACTTGCTCATTACTTATAGTTAGTCCTGCTATTTCGCGCCTTATTTTCTGTTCCGACTTTCTTGCAGGAGCTCGGAATCGCTGACGTGTGGTATATACTGACAGTACCGAGTCATGTTGCAGGTAGATTCCTTAAATTCAAAACAGTGAAGCGACGTGGGGTCACACATACTCGGGAGGTTTTGGCAATTTATTCATCTCTGAACGCTTGGGTTATGACTTTTAAATAATGAATCGTGGCCCACTTTGCCCCACCACTTGATGGTAAATATACCAGCTGAAACTGGGCTTTGGAAAATGCTTTTGAAATAATGCGCTGATAAAAGATATTTATGTAGGCTGAAATCGAGATCAAACGCCACTTACAGACAACCATAGATCCGAATGCACATATTAGCAATCAAATAAACTGCTACAAAATGTCATTTTAAATGGGTCAACATTGAATACACTTTCAAATTTTACCGTATTAAAGCTCTTTGACAGATTTTCGTCTGAATTGTGTCGGGCTTTTATGCAACATACAGCATAACCCACGTGACCATTTAGATTCGCAGCAACGGCAGAACAAATGGAGTTGGAATAAGGCAAGATGGTCATGCACAATGAGAACGGCAAAGAGCCAGTGAGGGCTGACCTACTCGCGTCTAAGAGGTTAACCGACACATGCAGATCGCGCACACTTGTGCAAGCAGTAGCTCCTGGTGCGTTGAAATATTGTATCATTTTTATCAGTTCACTAAGTCTTGTGACTAAAGCAGTTTGGCTAAGCGGTGCTTGCCTCTACACATACACCACTAAAAGGGCCTTTTAAGCAGGCTGCTATTTGCTTGCCGAAGCTATGGTAGCAACATCTTGGGATCTCTGTGGCAAATTTAACCGATTTCACTTGAAATTTAGCGTAGAATTTCGCCAGAGTGCTCCGTTTTATGTGATGGGAAGCAACGGAAGTTTGGATTACTTGTAAGGAAGCTGCTAACCCTAGTGGAACGTGGACGCTTCTATCCCGGGCGGATAAGAAGGGCGCATTAGTGTGGTACTAATGCTAACTCGAGATGCTGGTTTGCTAAAAAGTACCTCCAGGTCACAAAGAAGGCGTTTTGCCAAGTTAAAGGCACAAATTTAAAAATGCCGTGAAAAATCCAATATTAAATTAAGTACACCAAAAGGAGCATGTCTAAATGGAAATGCCCAATCACTAATATCGATTCAGCATTAATAGGTTGAGATAGATGATCGGTCAACTGGTATGCAGCAAGATTTCAAAGGAGTGATTAGCCTGAAAAAGCCTCACAATTACGGGGCAACTCTGTTTTGGACTATGCATCACGACATGAGGTGAGAGATAGCAAGTTTATTGGAACTTGCGAGAAATGTGCTTCACTCTGGATCTCGACACATTCCTGATATGGTTGAAAAATATCCCCACCCACCATGAAAACCATGACCTAACTTTGGTTAAATTTGCATAGCCTTACGGCAGAACGGGTGTAGAATTTGCATTCATCATTAGAGGCTTATCAGGCTCTATGTTCTAAGACAACGAATGTTTGATCTTTAGCATAGAGAGAATAGGAAATATCCCTATGGTACCGTTCAAAATATCCTCGTGAGCCTATGTGAAGTACCTAGAGGTATGAAGCAAAACGAAAATACAGGAATTAGAAGGAGCGTAAACAAGACCGTTAGCCTGTAAATAAGACTCAACCCATGCATTTCTTGGAATAGCCCTGCTTTTAGACGGGAGCAGGGCAGCAATAAACCCATTTCTTGCCCTCACAGATCCGAACTCCCACAGAAGAGAATAGTTGACAGCAAATGACTGAGTCTTCAAAGATTAACCAGAGAAGCACTGGTCTTGGATGGTGCTCAATGTGGAGCTCAGCTCAACGGTCACTAGCGGAGCAATATCGAACCAGAGCTATAAAAATTGTTTATGTAATTCGCTGAAGTTTGAGCACATAATGCCTTTCCCTACGCTAATGTCAGATTGAATCGGTTAATAAGCAGAATGTCGCCCTAGTTCGATGGAGTTCGTGTGTGACAGGACTTTTGGAAATCAATACAGAGGGTTTAAAAATTACAGTGTTAGAAGAAGTTCGTGTGCGACACCAGAATTATGGGACATGTGGAGAGCACATGAGATCCAATCTGATGCGAACAGGCACACCTTCGCTACGCGCCCCCAATGAGATTTGTATTTTCGTATCTTCATTTTCCGGAATATTTTGAATCCAGACATCACGAAATGTTCACCTGTACTGAAGTTCCGATGTGGTAGCCCAAAAGTCCTTCGGCCCAAAAAATCCCAAATACAATGTCATCGTCTGGACAACATTGGAAAGCAATCTCCCACCCTCATACTCATTTAATCGCAATAAATGGGAATGAATTACCTAGCCACCTTGATCTACGGGAATCGGAAGGGTACAATTTGTAGCCCTTTCTCTTCTTTGCAAAATGGGCACGCATTTTTCCACATTTTAAGTCAAGACGCCCATTCCACTTGTGGCTGTGGTTGGCAAAATGCCTGCCCCCACTATTGCCGTGCAATGATCATAATGATCTAGATGTGAATAATACACTGCTTTTCTCACCATAAGTGCTATTTTGATGACAAAATTTAAGGGAATGCTTCCCTATTTGGATCTAAAGCATACAATATTCATTCTACGAATGAAGTTTATTGTAAACATTATGAATTGTTGATGTTCTGGAACATAATGGTGATTGTTTGGGGTTGGCATAAACTTTAGCTGAAGAACAATGCCATAGACAGGATAATCATCCTGTTAGCACTCGTTCAACTGGAACCTCGGTGTTGACAAAAGCACGTGCTAAATTCCTAAATAAGTAACAACTGTCTTCATTTGTACATTAATTTTACTATCAACACTTGTTGATTCGTTTGGTCTCTGCCTTCTCGGCCTTTAGGTAAGGAGGGAAATTAAATGTGGCATGTGTTTTTACGTGCCGGGAGTAGGTAAGCTTCAAACGCTCATCACCTAGGGAAATTTGATGGGTATTGGATTGCAAAATTCCAGTCACTTTATTGCTGCACCCCTGAAAGCCACATTTGAACAACGTAAGCGACAGGATAATGGTGGCAGAATGCGCCTAGGGCCTGCATAACTTGGGGTTTTATTTGAGGACCACTTGGATGTCCATCTTGCTTTCACCGTGTGGTCTGGTCTCTGGGCCATATCAGCAGCCTCACTTCCCTTCTATTTGTTGAATGCATATATTCCACCCAAGCACTGTCTTCTTTTGACTTTAAGAAAGTCTTGGAACACTAAACTTCCTCTTTATTCTGCTCGAGTGTCGTACATTCTTCTGTCCTTAAGTAAGTCTTGAGGCACCACAGCAAGGGTAAAATAAGCGCAGTAAGTCTGTTGTTTAACTTTGATAACTTTAAGTGACCAACCCATGTCTTGGCCATTTTATCCCAGCTTGGTAAGCTGAACTCTGGGCCAAGACAGCAGCTTATACTACTGTCGTTTGTTAAGGGCATGCAATTGACCCAAGCATGACATTTCTGTTCCCTTTATAAATGTCCAGAGCTGCTCTGCATAGATTGAGGGGATGGGGCTACTGGTGTGGTTCAAAGGCCAGCCCACCCAGAAAAGGTATTTACAACGCCCTGAAAATAACGCGTTTCTTCTGCCTTGACCAGGAGTAAGCAAACAACCCACGTATTGCAATGCGCAGTACACATCAGTAGAAAAGAAACTTGAAGACATGTGATCCACTGCATTATCAGCAGGCATACTGCTAAATCTGACCGATTTGGTGCAAGAGGGAAATGTCATCACGTGTTGGAAAGGAAGCCAAACCAAATTTCCTGCGCTGCCTGCATCGTGACTGACAAAATGTGGGGACGAGATTTTTCGACAACTTTCTGGTAGCAGCTTCAGAGTGAAGGTGTGGTCACAATACCTTTCATCAAAACGCACGTGATAGCTATTACTGCAGATGCAAACTTTCAACCACAGGGTGATGGCTCTTTCCGTTCCTCTTCAGCCCATTCTTACTAAGGATTATGAACATCGCCGTCCACTGAGCTTATCACTCCTCAGATTGTCCCATTACTTTTAAGCCCCGCAGTTGCGCAGCTGGCTACTTAGATGCAGTCCCTTCTGCACATTAGTATTTCTGTTATAAGTCCTCACGCTGAAACGGATACAAATGGACTATTGTTAAATCCCACCACAAACTGCCTACAACCATGCAGACTGTAAAATTTAGTCTAGCCTCCTCTGCAGCATTTGATGGTAGTGTTTTCTTGCATTAGATTATTCAAGCCCAAAAGTGTGCCTGTTGAGGAGGCAGCAGATCACATGCCGTCATTCTTCATTGTAAGTATGTCACCTCATTTCTTGTGCCGTTCAGTCTGCATTTGAAGGTGAAGAAGAATAGCGGCATGCTCAGTCATAGTGCCGGATGAAACCTCTTAAAAGTAGAACTTTTGATGCGCTGACTTCTTATGGCCTCCATTAACCACTTCCAGCTCGCATTTTTCATCATAACTAGAGAAAAGAGTATTTAATCGCATAAATTACGACTGCTAGTTCTTTCGCATAAATAGTAAAGCTCGTGTTTCGCTTACTCCAACCATGCTTTGTGCATGCTTTTGTTTTCATTGTGAGTTAGTCGATCTTACTCTCTCTTGATCTCACAACCTGTACGGAGCCGTGAACCTGTGGTTCTCTAATGTGCAGACCTTTTACTTTTGTTCTTCCTTATTATTTGGATCTTTGGTGTTGCTTTCCATTTTCTCTTTCACACCTCTTGCATCGTACCGGTATTCATCAGGAAATTCAGTAGTCTTATAGCCCGCATTGGTTCCTTTCATATTCTGAAAACGGGCTCATTTCTAGGCATCATAACACAGGAAATTTCCTAAAAAGTTTTAAAAATGCTGGCTTATGTGTTGCTTCAGTCTTCTATTCCTTCTTATGCCCACTTATCCAAACCACCTTTTGGACCCTCCCGTTTTGTCGATCTGTGCGTTAATTATGTTTGAATTGCGATCTCTGCGTAAAGCGCAACACCCTGTTCCCCAATCAACGCAGTGGTCACAGAACCACTCACTAATATAAGTGGAAACATAAGCACGCAAATATTATTAACAAGGATAGAAGAAGTATTTGGAAATGCAAAACCTCCCTCTTATTGTGCACATACCTGACCTTAGAGCTTAAGCCCGTGCATGCATCTGTGGTGAGCAAATATTCACAGTTGATGTGGGAGTTTCAAAACGCAGGCAAATCAACCTGCGACTGCTTCGTTTGCGCTAAAACGTAGCTCATAGTTTTGCTCTACTAGACGACCGGTTCCAATGAAAAGAAATTGAGTTTGCCCGGAACACACTTGCAAATTACAAATTTTGCCAGAGCAACTGTAATTCAATCCCTCCAGCGAAGCAGAAGCGTTTAAGACGGTACCATAAATAGTTAATGTGGTATAGGCGAAACAGCCAAGGGGGCATGTGAACTTGCATTACCTACGAAGTCGAATGTCCTGTGCGGTCTTCTGTGTAGCAAGGGAGTATTTCCGAGACCCCTATTCCTTAGACTACAGAGGGTTTAAAAATTACAGTGTTAGAAGAAGTTCGTGTGCGACACCAGAATTATGGGACATGTGGAGAGCACCTGAGATCCAATCTGATGCGAACAGGCACACCTTCGCTACGCGCCCCCAATGAGATTTGTATTTTCGTATCTTCATTTTCCGGAATATTTTGAATCCAGACATCACGAAATGTTCACCTGTACTGAAGTTCCGATGTGGTAGCCCAAAAGTCCTTCGGCCCAAAAAATCCCAAATACAATGTCATCGTCTGGACAACATTGGAAAGCAATCTCCCACCCTCATACTCATTTAATCGCAATAAATGGGAATGAATTACCTAGCCACCTTGATCTACGGGAATCGGAAAGGTACAATTTGTAGCCCTTTCTCTTCTTTGCAAAATGGGCACGCATTTTTCTACATTTTAAGTCAAGACGCCCATTCCACTTGTGGCTGTGGTTGGCAAAATGCCTTAAAAGCCAGCTTAGATAAGCCGGATTCCTAGGACGTCAAAATCATTTCTTTGGCTGCCTCAATTCATTCATTTTCTCATTCAAAATATTTGCATAGAAGTAAAAGCAAATGCATAATTACTTCAAGATGTGAATTTGAACCAGATTTGTAGGCACGGACATGGAAATTTAAAAGCAAAGAAGGAGAGTTTGAGGCTTTTGTGTCAGGTGAGTTGACAATGCTCATCTGAGGCCTCGACTAAGCGAAAGATAGAGATAGAGATTCCAACACGGTCGAATTTATTATTTGCCTTAAATATTAAAGTGATCAACGTAGCCCATCCAGTTCAGGTGCCTTTTTTAACTTACTTGGTAAGCTGCCCAGAAAGAACTGCGGTCAGCGTTCTAACCGACTGTTGAATCTGTTTTGACACCTGTATTTGGTTAGTAATTTGCCCACTAGCCTCCATAAGCTCGTTTAGACTAAGCGAAACAAAATTGCTCTTTGTACGAGATCTCAAATAGGATGGTTGGAGTGAGCAAAACACGAGCTTTACTATTTATGCAAAAGAACTAGCAGTCGTAATTTATGCGATTAAATACTCTTTTCTCCTAGTTATGATAAAAAATGCGAGCTGGAAGTGGTTAATGGAGGCCATAAGAAGTCAGCGCATCAAAAGTTCTACGTTTTAAGAGGTTTCATCTGGCACTATGACTGAGCATGCCGCTATTCTTCTTCACCTTCAAATGCAGACTGAACGGCACAAGAAATGAGGTGACATACTTACAATGAAGAATGACGGCATGTGATCTGCTGCCTCCTCAACAGGCACACTTTTGGGCTTGAATAATCTAATGCAAGAAAACACTACCATCAAATGCTGCAGAGGAGGCTAGACTAAATTTTACAGTCTGCATGGTTGTAGGTAGTTTGTGGTGGGATTTAACAATAGTCCATTTGTATGCGTTTCAGCGTGAAGACTTAAAACAGAAATACTAATGTGCAGAAGGGACTGCATCTAAGTATCCAGCTGCGCAACTGCGGGGCTTAAAAGCAATGGGACAATCTGAGGAGTCATAAGCTCAGTGGACGGCGATGTTCATAATCCTTAGTAAGAATGGGCTGAAGAGGAACGGAAAGAGCCATCACCCTGTGGTTGAAAGTTTGCATCTGCAGTAATAGCTATCACGTGCGTTTTGATGAAAGGTATTTTGACCACACCTTCA
Source organism: Taenia solium (assembly GCA_001870725.1). Taxonomy (NCBI): domain Eukaryota; kingdom Metazoa; phylum Platyhelminthes; class Cestoda; order Cyclophyllidea; family Taeniidae; genus Taenia; species Taenia solium. Next base: position 14,290 of record MIEF01005856.1, on the reverse strand, counting down.
CTCTGAAGCTGCTACCAGAAAGTTGTCGAAAAATCTCGTCCCCACATTTTGTCAGTCACGATGCAGGCAGCGCAGGAAATTTGGTTTGGCTTCCTTTCCAACACGTGATGACATTTCCCTCTTGCACCAAATCGGTCAGATTTAGCAGTATGCCTGCTGATAACGCAGTGGATCACATGTCTTCGCCCTTTACTGTGACACTGTCTACGCGACTCATATGTTCATGAGGCCATAGAGTTTGGTGATTTTCCTCCTGTGATGCGAGCCGAATCAACTAGTGATGCCGTTTGATGACGACCAGTCACTTGCCTCACCTGAAGTAGCGAAACATCGACGAAGATGGTACCTAGGATCTATCCTGAAGCACGTGTTACTTCAAACAGTTGCCTCCTGTAAAGTTCGTGGCGCGGCGAACTCATTCAACAAATCTATGAAAAACAAGGCCATTTTCGACTCTTCCTTCCAAATTTGGTGCTGACAAGAGTCAAGTGGGTTGACTACTGGCAAATAATTGATGGCGAGCACAGCAACGTGGTTAGATGTGGGGAGAGATACACACACACGCAACTTCTACCTTTAACGCCAAGCAAACGCGCAACGTACTATAATCGATAAAGATGGTCCATTACGACATCGGCCATAACATGGACAGTGGTGACGCGCTTGACAGCAGCATCTACGAAAGCGTTCTGTGAGCAAAATCGAAGGTTGGGGAAGGAGGCTGAATGGACTATGTGTCTGATTTAATCATTACGCACTGTTGGTCTGATGAGTGTTTCTTCACTTTACCCATTTTGGGTTTAACTTGACGCCTTGTCTACCTGCCGATCAGTGTTAACCATGAAGGATTATCCATTAATAAGTGGCACGACACTGAGGTGACTGTTAATCTTCACACAGAATGCCATTGGCTGTCTCATGGGAGCAGTGGCATTTAGATCAGTCACAATTATGGCAAAGAACCCACCACAATTCATTCAGTACAACCAATCTTGGCTCAACCTCGTTGACACGCTTTGTGTGAGACAATCCCATAGGAAGCAAAGTTTCCTTTGGTTGGCCTACGCATAACTACTTATAGCGGTGGTGCCAGCCCTTGGGTTACATCAGAAAACGCAAGATTGAGCCTCAAGTGATTCGAGGGATGGAGTCTGAGAAGCCAGGTATAGTGAAGTTCATTTCCGACGAGTCCTGCTCCACAGCCTATGAAGTGGTCCACACCCAAGGAGATGACAAGAATGTGACTATGACGTGGGCCCTAAAGCCCATTCATTTACAGAACGATTCCGCTGTTCAGTGTTCCGCTCAAGCGTACTGCATCCTCCAGCGATCACCGTTTCCATGTACCCAGTTACAAAGCTTTCCAATCCACAGATCTCCAACCCTTGTGCTGCGCGACGAAAACGGTATCGACGTGCGTAAACTCATCTCAAATGTTAGCTTCCTCAATGATAATAGCGCACGATTCTATAGCTGCGAGATCACCTGTGGTCGGGAGCGTCTCCATGTCATGGGCATCGTCAGCTTGGATGTCAAATCCAACAGCATGCATCCCACTGAATCGGGCCACCTGTTTTCATAATCGCTGATAGCTCATGCAAGATGACTCGAAGGAGAGGACTTCCTGATAAGACGGATTGTACCGACACTGCTTTCTCCATGGCATCTGAAGTGAAAGATCAGGTGGCGATCACGGCGAGGGTGGATGTATGGAGCGTGGACATCCGCGCGGCCCTCAGCATGTACGGTCGCAACACTATGCGTGGTCGGACGCGCACCAGCCGACACATGAAAAGCTGCTCATCATACGTCCCCAAACCTCTAAAGAGCTTTATTAAAACTTGTCTCAGACACAATCCTAACAGGCGTCTGAACGCTGACGATGGCAGGTGGTTTGAGTTCCACAAAGACACCAGCCGGAGAAGGTGGTGGCTAGCAAGATAGAACCACCTCACCGCCCACCTGAGTTGGAAGACTCTGCTAGTGAGAAGGAGTTCAACTTCGATCCCTGCGACACTATGCTTATCGCTGCTGCCTACGAGACACACATGTCACGGATAAACCAACGATTTCGTGACATTCAAAATGCTACTTGGCTCCTCGATGATGAAGATTATTGCTTGGCGGTGCTTAAGGTGAACGAACTGAGGCTGGAGCATACCCTAGCTTGCACCACTTATTCATTATTTATAACAAAGAGGAGGAATATGTTGAGGGATATCATAAGAAACCTTTAGCTGAATATATACTGAGGGCAAACAAAGCCGGACTCTAACCACATTTAAGAGACCTTTCCTTCTTTTACTGCGGTAGCAATGTACTTTTATGGCAGATAAAGAGAAGCACAATGCATGAGGCTACAGGCATAAAATTATTAGAGTTGGTGTGTACGAATTTGTAAACCCATCTAAAGTAGACCTACAGGTCTGTCCAGCGTGGTATAGCGCACACTCTCCGTATAGCCTAACTTAAACCAGTTGAAGTCACCTGGCATCAGATAGTGAGTGTGTCACTTCTTCCAAGTAATTCCAAATTGCACTGTGGCATGGGGCACAGCAAGTCAGCAGACATAGGCAAGGTAAAAATATGCTAGATAAGTGACGTTGGCATTGCGGTGTAAAGTGTGCTTAGAGTAATATGTTTGCGTCCATTGTGCTAGGTTCTTTCCAGTGACCTCCCGACAAATGGAATTGCCTCAGCAAAGAGGTATGGGTCCACAATTCAATATGGGCAGATTCTTGCTCAAAGCATGTGCCGTGATTGAGCCCAGTAATTCCAGAAGATGTAATGTAGGAAGAATTGTTGCAGTCTCTGACGAAAATCTACATGGAAAGCCTTTGATGAACACGAGTTATCCACGATCACCTTTTGTATAAATGAACCGCAATTTATGTCGCAGTTCTTGCAAAGGGCCGTGACAAGTCCACAGAATATGCACTATTAAAAGCTACACTCGTTGTTGGTTTCACTATGAAAGTGTAATGGTGTGGTAGGATGGGCTTCACAGGAAGGGAGGAGGGTGATTTACTGCAAAGTTAGCTTTGCATTTCATCAAATCGTATCGCCTCGCACCGAAATATTATGTCCTTGTTTTATATTAATAAGCTAACCGTTTTCTAAAACCATGCCTTTTTTCGGATTTAGCAGCGTCATTTTGGTTAATCTTCGCCCAAGTTTATGTGTGCCCAATGTTGCTTAATGAGTCTTTGGAGATCGAGTGCGATGCCATCAACCTCTCCATCAAGCCACTAAGGACTGCTTTGAAGGCCAGACAAGGTTGGGATGTGGGCGTTTCAGAAAATTGATTTAATGTGTCAAGGTGCTCTGCTGGCTGTTTTCACTGCTGTGTCTTAGGTGAAGGGATTCGTGAAAGGCTAGTAGAGGCCAACAATGGACCCAAGAGTGATAGCAAACACAAATGCAAAAAATCGTAGTTGCCCTCCAACACCCTAGCTAGTCTAACGTGTAGGCACTACTGCATCACCACCGAATACAGGTGAAGCAGTGGTTACTGAGATTTGGAAAGTAATTACTTCCCTGATAGTTTGGTTTTGAGGTAACAACTGGTAGGGTGATTCAAAAGCAATCATAAGCAGTACACAGGGATCCCAGTTTATTTGCATTAAGTCCCGCGAGTGGGTTGGTCTTCTGCTTTTGCCATTGTTGTCACTGGCTGATTCATTTGTCAAGACTGGTAGGGGTCGCACACCACGACCTGCCAGACTCGACACGGTTTAGGAAGATCCAGCCGCTCGTGACTCAGACACTAGCCATCAGCACACACGGCACCCGTGGCGAATACACATGCACACACGCGACCGTCAAGAGCAGAGAGCAGGTGACCTCCACCCCAAATGAACCTCTTCTACACCAAGCTTCACCTTCTGTCTGCCTTGGCCAGTAGTGACTTTACACACATCGGCAAGTCCAATAGTGTCAGCGTCGAGTGAATCTAGTATCGTAAATCATAAAATGGCTCCGGTTCATCCTGATTTTTCTGCAAGCGGCCCCCAAACTTTGGAATAGCAAGCTGTATGCAAAATAAGTCGTCTTTGTTAATGCCTTCAGTAGCAGAATGTCAATGTCTAAGGGACTGCTAAATCTGGCAATTCAAAATGCCACCGCAGGCTGATTTGTTCGCCGTGACCTTGATGTCCCATTTCTGCATGCATTCGTATACTTATAAGCCATGCTCCCATAAAATGTACAGATGGCTATTTTTGAGACCCTATGGTGCCGTAAACAATTTAGCTTTGCATTTTGCGCGGGATTTTATTTCTCCTTTTCTATATAAGTAAGCCGACTATTTCAGTTTTCAAATCGTGTTTTGCCTTTCAGGTTAAAATTTCCATCACAAAACACGAATGTTCTGTAAATTGTCTTTTTACTTTCCATTACCTCTCTTTGGCTTGAGTGAATCAAAATCACGCTTCATTTGCATTATTTACAACTGAATTCCTGCATAAATATTCGTATGAAGAAAAAAAATTTGCTTTCGCTTTCCTGCGTGTTGGGAATCTAATTGCGAAATTCCAGGATAAGCACTTGCGAGGGCCTTGCCTGCCCACTTTCTGTTACCTTCGACTTCGCAGGACCCATTGTGCGCGGAAGTGACGTCATTTGATCTCTTAATTCTTGTGGAGGACGCAACGAGTTGGAGGAAATAGCCTTTGGATCGAGTGCTCTTAACAAGGACGCTGAAATTTATTTGTCCTGTAGTACAGGATTCGGTAAGCGCAGGTGGTATTAAAGCACGAGTAATAGCATGCTGCAGTCCCCACAATCAAAGGATAGTAGCGCAATTGTGCTACGTGGCTGAATGCATTTAACAAAACTGAACTTGTAGTTGCGTTGTTGCCTTTACCAACCGGAGGTGTGAGATAGTAGCAGTCAGATTGATAGCAAGTAATAAAATAGGCACTTGATGAAGGACATGAATATGCGGACGAATGCCATGCAAAGAGGGACCATTGCCCCAAAGCTTGGCCATTTTTTCCGTGAGAACATATCGAACCAATACGAGGTTACCAAGTGTCAACTGCTTAACGAGATTGATTTCTAGTTAGAGATCGTTTAATTGATATTGTGAAATGACGTTGGTGCATTCTGCTGGGTTTATGATGGTAAAATAAATGCAGTGCAAATTGGTTGCTTATTTAAGTCCTCCACAACTAATTTGCTAGTCAAATTTTATTGTCTTGGCAGCTGAAGACATTCTAGGTCCTAGGTAATCATCATTCAGCTTTCTCCTCTGGTCATCACTTTCCCCTTTATTTGAATGTGCGATTGATGTTTCTTGGATTTGTGGCTACCCTGGCGCCTCAGCGCATTGGCAATATCAGGGAGGGGACCAAACCAAGAGTGGTTTATTAAATGCAATTAGCACGAGGAGCTGCAATGGTGCAGTTCTAATATCTCGCTACATTGGCTATGTCTAGGTGACCCGTCCAGTAGATCATGCACGCTAATGAACGATGCGCAACAACTGTACAGGAATGTTGTCGGCTCCACTGATGGTCGAGCTTCCATCATTGGATCGGTGTGATGAGGGTCAAAGTTCCTTCACGCGCCAATTCTGACTACAGGACCCGTGTGGACTCCTTGTTGACTGCAAGTTACTTTGACTTTTAATTCATTTACATTTGCATGAAAAGCAGCTCAAATGTCATCGTCCACGGAATTTAATTAAGTTAGGCATTGAAAAGGCCTACAGTAACAGTAATTGCGCAGTTCTGATGCACCCAAAGTGGAACTGTTCCAGTTAATTTGGTAGTAGGCATCAAACAATATTGAAGCCTCGTATTTGATTGTTGCAAGGCATGATTAACTTTCTTTGCTGCTCACAGAACTCGAACCTGCTCAGACACTTCGGGAGATGTACCCAAATAAAGCATGTTTATTTCTAGATCAGGTTTTGTTCCACCTATTCCAATGGCATGGATGACGTGTCTTTGGACTCGCCCATATTGTATCCAACACTAACCCACCGGGTGGTTCTGTACCTTCTGAACAACTGATAAAATCCTTTCAGCCAGGAATTTTAAGCATTCCATGTTTGAGTGCAATCATAAACACCTTCAGCAAAATAAATTTGACGCTTTACAAATGAAATCTGCAAATGTGAGGGGGAGAAAGATGTTTAGCCATCCTACTTTATGGATTTGGATGCTATGACGCAGATTGAGCGCCTCTAAGTACAGTTCCAAACACTATTCTCCGCTAAAAAGAAAGTCTGTCTTAAAATCAATTCCTCTTTTTGACTCGTTCAGTGTGCAGCTGATACATTCTGATAGACTTGTTGAAGGCGACGCTCTACTTTGCCCACCGCCACGCCCCCCACCCAACAGAAAATTTCCTCGGGTTACTCGTAGATACTGCACAGTCGCTTATCTTCCGGTCAAGAAAATTCGCTTTCCACCAACTACCGCGCGATTCGCGTGGACTCGCGACAGTGGTTGCCTGTCTACTGGAGAAGAGGGATCCAATGAGGCGGGGGAATAGTCTTTCAATCCTTGACTACCATTTAGCGTACAAACACAATTGAGAGCATCTGGAACTATGAAGAGTGTGTAGATGTAAAACCCACTCACACATAGTCGCAGAAGTAGAATGATTACAAGTGGGGTCAGAAAAGAGCTGTTTTAGAAGTCCTTTTGTGATGAGCTGTTCGACAGAAAGTCATGAAAACGTGTGCGCAATTTTAACCCTGTCCGTTTTATTTATCGTTCTTAAGTTGAACAATGGAATGAGCTTCGGCTCTGCATTGCATCACATTAACACTGGTGTCCTCAGCATAAGCCTTCAGGGCTCCCTGACCAGTGATTATTCACCAATGGGAAACATTGCCCGCTTCGTAGGAGCGAGGGGGAGAAAGATGTTTAGCCATCCTACTTTATGGATTTGGATGCTATGACGCATATTGAGCGCCTCTAAGTACAGTTCCAAACACTATTCTCGACTGAGAAGAAAGTCTGTCTTAAAATCAATTCCTCTTTTTGACTCGTTCAGTGTGCAGCTGATACATTCTGATAGACTTGTTGAAGGCGACGCTCTACTTTGCCCACCGCCACGCCCCCCACCCAACAGAAAATTTCCTCAGGTTACTCGTAGATACTGCACAGTCGCTTATCTTTCGGTCAAGAAAATTCGCTTTCCACCAACTACCGCGCGATTCGCGTGGACTCGCAACAGTGGTTGCCTGTCTACTGGAGAAGAGGGATCCAATGAGGCGGGGGAATGGTTTCGTCAATCCTTGACTACCATTTAGCGTACAAACACAATTGAGAGCATCTGGAACTATGAAGAGTGTGTAGACGTAAAACCCACTCACACACAGTCACAGAAGTAGAATGATTGCAAGTGGAGTCAGAAAAGAGCTGTTCGACAGAAAGTCATGAAAACGTGTCCTGTGGAGTTTATTATACTGTGTTAAATTTTATGCGGACTAAAGCCGGAGCATAAAACCATAATATTTTACTGAGTCAGTCACGATGTTGAATCCCAACGTGTTTTCACAACTAATTATAGACTCACGGAAATTTTACAGTCATTTATTCTGCCTTCCACTTGTGCATTTGACTAAAATAGCATCCCATGATCAAGAAGCAACTTCCGACTCTCTCAGAACATAATTAATTTAAAATGAGACATGTCCTCATGGCTTGCCTTTGATTACAAATGGGCATGTAAATGAAATGGTGACGGATATTAAATAATTAGCACCTGTTTTGTTTGAAAGGAATTGATATGACAAAATTCTCGTGATTCATTTGCAACGACTTCCTCGTTTCACATCCAAGGCGTTTCTGTGGAACCCGCCCGCTCTTTGAAACAATTGCATGACCGGGACGAGGGTGATTTATAGAATTTCTCTTCGTTTTATCTCCTTCTCATTGCAGAAACCAGAGTTTTTAGCATTTGCCACTCGAACAAATTCATTTGATTAAATTGCATGTAGCCTAAGTATGAAATTTAATGTGAGCAATAGGTGCATATTAAGATTCCCACGTTCATTTTAAGGAAAACAAAGGGACAAACACGATTTGACGTACAAGCTGCAGCTCACGGCTCACCTTTGCAGAGTTCGTGACCTCCAGTTCCACTTCAGGTTGCGGTTTTAGCCAACTAAATGTGATGCGGACACCGTAACTTGCAGGAGAGTTATTTTAATTGAGCTTGGCCTCGATAAGCACATTGACCTGATTAGGAACCCAGCTTGACCAATCGGCTGATCGTGGTGGTGAAGAGTCGACTGCACCTGCCACGCGTTCTCTTTGGATGGTCGTCGAGTTGGTGGTAAGCACTGATGATTACGTGGCGCGCCTTCTCCTTTTTCACCTCTTTCCCCATTCTCCCGTTCTCATCCCGCCTAGCCTTTTGCTACTCGCGCTCATGCTCTTGCTCCCTCTCCTTCCTCTTCGAACAGCCGTTTGCCTTTTCTTTTTTACTCTATTCATTGCGAATGTCCTTTGCGCCGTCCACACTACCACCTCCTCCCCTTCCTACTCCTGCCTATCATTCGTTCTCATCTGGAATCTCAAATATGCAATGACTCGTGGCTGCAGTGCCAGTGCCTTCTTCCATTTCTGTCGATTGGAGCTTGCGCCACATCGAACGACTTCTAGGCAAGGCGACGAAACCGAGTATCTTCTGGAATCTGGTGAACTTCGTATTAGATGCTCCTGTCTATTTCTCCCCGTTTTACTCCTCTTCTTCCATGTGATCGTCTATCTAAATAGCCTTGTTGTGACAGCAGATTGGCGACGAGTGGCTTCCCTTTTGGCAACCTGCAGGTGATCGGCGTTAGTAAAAGTGTGTGCGTGAAGGCGAGCACCTACCTCTCCTCAACACAATTGCCACGATATGCACTGCAGTTTAGGCGGCAAAAAGAGCCGAAAGCCGAACCCAAATAAGTGATTAAACAGCAGAAATGCAAGGTAGGCGACAAGGAAGAGTGATGTAGCACGTCGTTCTGCCAGCTATTATCTCGTCAAGTAACTTGGGGAAGTGAGGCATTTAATGGATTAAATCGATTGCTGCAGCGTTTGAAACTGCGCAGCTGCCAGATGACGCTGTCTCGCTGCATGCGCAGCATGACCGCAGAAAGGGTTGAAAAAGAGTGAACGAGCGTGTGTGAGATTAAATGAGAAATTGGATTAAATGAAGGCAAGAAAATCGTTGGAATGGGGAATATGGCAACCCTTTTTGATATCATTAATTTTGTAAGTTAGTAAAGTAGCAATGCAAAGGAAGGATGCTGGAGTAGTAGGGAAAGAGGAAGATAGATATATTGCCTGGCCATAAAGGGATGTCATTTATACTTCTAGCAACTAATGTATGGAGATGAAAGTTAAAGGAGAGAAGTGATTTATCCTAGCAAGGTTATACCATACTGAAAAACAAGTAGTTGATCAAACTGATGAGGCTTTTAGTTATTGGAAGGTACACGGAAAGTGGATAATAAAGTAGAGAGAGCACGCTGTATTAGTAGTAGTAGGGCGTCTACTAGCAGCCTACAAGCAGTGGAGGTGATGGTGGACGATAGATGAGTAATGGGCGTAAGCATTGTGAGCAGCGGTAGTAGTAGATGCACCCTTGGGACGGGTGCGTGGGTGGGTGTGTTTGGGTTGTGGGAGAGAGAGAGGGAATTGGAGGAGGTAGAGAGAGGCCTAATGGGAAGGAATTGAATAGAAAAGGAAGGAAAGAGGTAGGAGGAGAGAGGAAGAGAGGGCAATGGGACGGCGATTATGAGTCAGGGCGAGGAATGAGTGGGGAAAGATAAGGGTGAGGTTAGATGAGCCAATAGGACTAAGGAGTGGCATGTGTTGGAAGGTAGGCATGGACGTGCAGATAAATAAATTGGATAGGTAAAACTAGCCGCCAGATGGGAACTTTGCGATAGGGGTTGGTCTGCCTCCCGCTACACTGAGGCGGACCTAACTGCGCGGTGTTTCGCTTTTACCGCGAAAACGCGCAGTTTTCGCTTGCCAGCTGCACTGCCCGGGGAATGCTACTTTGTGGTTCTGTGGTTCCAGTGCGCGATTACCCATCGTGGTGTGCATCGCGGTGGGACCGACTTCACACCACGGGTTCTCCTGGCCCTCCTAGCGGTCTCGTGGACTTAAAACTGGCAGATGGTGTCCTGCAGCGTCGAAGTGATATGCAACGACCTTGGCTATGTTCAATGAGTTTCTTCAATTGCCACTTGCCGCCACAGCATATTGAGCTAATCTAAAGCAAAGTCACGCAACCCTCCGCTGACTAGTATCCATTTATATGTTTGGGATTGCAATTGTTAGCAGTTACCGTTTTCTTTCATAATTTCAAAACCATCTTTTATTGCATTATTTATAGAGCTAAGTTTAAATGTCTGATCTCATAACAATTGCTTGCTGTCAAGCAGCCGAGGAAAATGGACCACCATTCATTGTTTACCCATGCTATTAAATGATTTATGGATATTTTCCGATTCAGAATAGCTTTCTTTCGCTATGATGTTGTAGACCACAGTAATGTTTTTGACACGACTTGGTACTGTCACCTACTAATAGGCTGCTGCAGGAAAGTCGGAGCAGAAAAGCATGGTTCTTTGCTGGTCCTACAGGACTGGTTATAAGCCACGAGCAAGTCCCTTCTTGTTTAAGCAGGTAAAAGGCTGATTGCGCATGTCGCCTCGATCTTACCGGGCGTTCAGCTACCGTCATAACCACGTTTGATCCCAGTGGTCTCTAATTCGGCTACTCAGCGTCTTCCAATGCCGCTTTGGTCTCCAGCTGAAGGCTGCCATCCAAACGCTTCTATCACCCCTCGTGGCTACTCTGCAATTGTCTCAGCATTCCCGCAGTAGTATACCATAGTTTTCGATCAGTTCTCGTCTATATTACCCGGCTGATGGTTCCACTGTCACTTGCCAATCAGTGCCGAATGCAAATGACATCGTTTTCTTTCATACTTTCAAAACCATCTTTTATTGCGTTATTTATAGAGCTAAGTTTAAATGTCTGATCTCATAACAATTGCTTGCTGTCAAGCAGCCGAGGAAAATGGACCTCCATTCATTGTTTACCCATGCTATTAAATGATTTATGGATATTTTCCGATTCAGAATAGCTTTCTTTCGCTATGATGTTGTAGACCACAGTAATGTTTTGACACGACTTGGTACTGTCACCTACTAATAGGCTGCTGCGGGAAAGTCGGAGCAGAAAAGCATGGTTCTTTGTTGGTCCTACAGGACTGGTTATAAGCCACGAGCAAGTCCCTTCTTGTTTAAGCAGGTAAAAGGCTGATTGCGCATGTCGCCTCGATCTTCCCGGGCGGTCAGCCACCGCCATAACCACGTTTGATCCCAGTGGTCTCTAATTCGGCTACTCAGCGTCTTCCAATGCCGCTTTGGTCTCCAGCTGAAGGCTGCCATCCAAACGCTTCTATCACCCCTCGTGGCTACTCTGCAATTGTCTCAGCATTCCCGCGGTAGTATGCCATAGTTTTCGGTCAGTTCTCGTCTATATTACCCGGCTGATGGTTCCACTGTCACTTGCCAATCAGTGCCGAATGCAAATGACATCCCATTTGCAAAACAAGTTGTTTGACATCACTTTTGCCTGGATTGAATAGCAGTTGCATTACTCACTTTACCAGCCTTTTATCTCATGAATATTATATCCTGTGCGGCTTATTATTTTTAAGCAATAATTTTTGGAGCTTATTTTAATTTACTTGTCAGACGCCACGAACTGACTACTTAAATTCTGACTGGCGAATATTGCCTGCATGGGCAATGAATCGAGTAGTGTACGGTTGCGCAAGAAGACTACAGGCCTTCCCTCTGTAGTAAAAGCATGAAAATGTTATGTGCATGAATTAATGCAAACTAATGCAGCATTTGCAAATGCTTCCGCCATTGGTGGATTCGTTGGCTTGTTCCTACTGCTGTGCTCCTTCAGCTTCATCTCATTTACTTTTTGAGCTAGATTGTTTCAGAGGTATTTTGTCACCTAGCGATAACTCACCCATTCCTGACTCAACGTCCGTGCCTACTTCAAGCCACGGCTGCGTGCATTCAATTACTGTTTACTCTTTTGCAAAAATGTGTTTATGCAGGGACAGGAGGAGTTTCTTGATCCGTCCATCCTTTTTATTTCTGACGACTTATAAATTAGACCAGCATCACAATACGAGATTCGGCCTTCCCTTATCTCCCTTTTTTTCCGTCCATTCAAGATATCATCCTGTACTAACAAATCCAAGAAGTAGACTAGCCGCAACACTTTGTTCCCAATGCAACGCGCCTTGTAAACCCTGTAACTTCCGCTTGTTAGCTACGATAGAACTCCTGCCAGGCCATATTTCAACGTGCTATAATCATTCATGGTGCGGTCAGAATGTATCGCACTGTCACCGTGACTTAGCTTGTATCGCCAAAAACGATACATTTCTACTCGAATATCGCAATTCTACCAATACGCTATAGCGCTAATTCATCTCAGGTGTGCTGAGCATTCTGAACACCATTCGGTTATACCGGAACCAGTTACATGAAAGGGAGTTATCCAACCACCTACATCCAACCATTATTATTGACCTAACTGTCTACTACCCACCTTATCTTTCTGTTTACAATGCAGATGTGTGAAAGTAAGGGCACGATATTAAGTGTTTTTTTTGGGGATGGCAGAATGCTATTATATTTTTTGGGTTGCGAACGGAAATTATTGCGCTTCCGTGCATAGTTCAAGTCTGAACAGATCGGCAGCACACTCCACTACCTCATCTTTTGCTTTTCTCTCAGTTGATCGAGCTGTTCAATTTTTTATCTCTTAGAATTGCTAGCACGTGTAGAATTTGGGGCGTGCAATGGTCCTGTGGCGGCTCTTGACGAGCAGTCCGGAGACGAAACGATCGCTTACCAACTCCACTGGCTACTGCAGCGCAAAAAGTAGTGGCGTTTCGCTCACTCGATTTTATTGGCGCACCAAGTTCCAGCAATGTATGTCAATATAATGAGATAGTCGTTTATGATGTAACTGCAGTAAAAGTGGACGCAGATCTGGTGCTGTCCAATCGATTCCAAAGCATTATGAAGCGGTGTGGAAAACGCACAAATATTAGTTGAAATATGCCTAACCCACATCAAAGAGGTTGGAATGCAGATATTTCTGAGTTAATGGATCGTTTAATTTCTTAAGGTCCCAAATACATTCCTGCATGTTCAAAGTGCGCAAAGCAGCCTTCATCTTTTCCAGTGAAGCAGATAACTTGGAGACGTGTTTGTACCCATACAGAGAGGCATCAATTAAGGACATTTTTGCAATTCGTCATGGTGTTTTTCCTAGAGCTATGATATAAATTGCGCTGCCGATGACAGATTTACTTATAAAGCTTACCATACCAGTAAACCAGTGCTGAAATCGACAATACTTAATAGCAAATCTTTGAGCATTTTAAACCATTAATGAAATGAAAGGTTACATAGACTTGCATAGTGCTAAACTCGTGTGTGGCTTATGAAGGAGAGAAGTTTTGCGGAAACCTTGCACAAGTCTTCACGACACCAGTCTACTTGGTAACTGTGCACTGGCAAGTCGCTTAACATGGGTCAGTTGGTTGGTTCAATTAGCATTTTTAGTGGTAATTTTAAAACAAGTCGATCAATTCGCAGATATTTGGATCTCCACTGTCAGCGAATGAGCCAAGGAGATATCGTAGAGCATACTTAGCACATTTCTTATACATACGAGCAAAAATCCTTGCATATTTCTACACTAAAGGAACAGTTAGTTTCTTTCCTAACTACACTGAATCGATGTTGATCTAGAAGACGATTTATGAATAAATGTGCTTTCATCAAGGCACTAATGGCCGAACCGTGGGAGACCTGCGAAGTTGATTCCTGTTAAAAAACCTCAGATGGACTAGTTCATCACTTTGAAGTTGGCTATTGTATGTGGTTCACGCTGCACAATCCATACGTCAGGAGTGTCTCCTTCCTTATTCAAGCACAAAAGATAGATCTGACCACAACTGATGCCCTCACCACGTCTAATCACGCTTCCCTATGGTTTGCAAACGTGCAATATTCGATTTTCGAAGAAAACGAAATGCAATTTACGGGCGGGAAACTTCTTTTGACACGCGGCTTTTTGTCAATGCTCCGCTATGCCTTTATTGTGGTATCCGAAGCTTTTTTGCAAGTTGAATGGGATGGTAACATTGTGCATTAATGTCGCCAAACGTTATTGCTTTTATAATCATCGCCACTGACCTCGCAATGTTTACTTGAATGCATCCA
>MIEF01005849.1:0-10988 GCA_001870725.1 Taenia solium | reverse complement strand
ATGCGCTCCAATCTCGGTGACATGGATGGCTAGCTCGTGGGTGCTTCTTGCAGCACTGATTACGTTGTGATGGCTGGCAGGGGAGGCTGACCAAGGGGAGCGTCGGGGACGACGCTCGAAAGAAGAGAGGGGCTGTGTAATACTTTGTTTGTTCGAACTGTCGGTTTCGGTCACTTGGGTGGCCATATAGTACCAACCGGTTTGCTGGCTTCAGGGGCATGCCAGCAGCCCCCAAGTCCTCTGATTCCAGGATATATGTTCTGCCCCGGTACCATGTCTTCTCTCACCTTTAGGGAAGCCTCGGTACGCTACAACCGTAGTGCTACCAATGTGGCGCGTTTAAAACACTACCGAGCGGGAATTCAACTGGGAAAGGCTTATGCGCCTGGGTAGCCTATCGTAGAGTTAACTATGTATCGAAGCTGTACAGTAGGGCTGAATCTTTGTTATCACACCGAAGGACTGAGAAGCTACGGTACCTGAGATCGCTCGGTCCGCTGTAGTGGAGTGTTTGTAATGCTTGCTTGAACTAAGCTCCTTTTTCTATTGGCTATTTGGAGCTCCGTTTAGGATCGTCAAGAATTATTATTTGATGCTGATAGTACTCTGCCTAGTGAAAATGGCAATTTGGGCAGAACTGGCACGTTAAAGCAAGAATTACATTGGAAATGCAAGACATCTCCTGTACCTTGAATAAAACCCCTCCCTTTATCAGATCATCCATGTTGTGGAGGAAACGTTAAATGATGTAGCCTCCAAACCTTTTAGTCTCCCATGGCCCTCCATAGCTGTCATCAAAAAGAACTCTGCCGTATTTATGTATTCTAGTCGCATGCCTCATACGATATCCAATGAGCGTTACAGGTTACCAATTTGGTGCTTCTCACTTCTTTCGTGTTATGGGTGTGGCGTGCATCGTGGACTGCTTGCTGGGTGGCTCGTAACGAAGCGATTTCCAAGTCCCAGCAGACACATCGTCTCTACCTCAAGCTTTTAGTTTACCACTTCACCTCTAGATCGACGGACCGCGGACAGATCTGTTCACCGCGAATTTCTCGTCGAAATCCGGGTGATTTTGGCTGAGGCCTGCTCAACACAACGTAGGTGCGGCTTGATTTCTGTAGGTGGAGGAAAGCATTGGAACCCGGCGCGTATTATAGCACAGCACCTCAAATATGCTCAACTTTTGTATTTAAAGCTTAAGTTGGAACTAGTTGGAAAACCCAATGCGGTATTGTCTTGAATCCCCATCCTACGAGTCGTAGGGCGGAAACATATATTGGCAGGATAAAACACAGAATCGATACCCCTCGAAAAAAGAATAGATGAGCAGTTGAGTAGATACACACTACACTATACCACACTACACACCAGTTTTGGGTGTATCTACATCACAGCACGACTCAATTTAAGATCGAACACAAAACCCAGTCATTTCTTTTGGAGAAATCGTGATACACAAAGAATCACCAGCTTAAAGTAGTGCCTTCGTGAGATCTTGTCGAGCCTCCGAGCTAATGAGTGTTTCATCTTGAGCCTTTGGTGATTTCAGCCAATCGAGAAGCAGTTTGCGAGAATCCTCAGAAATTGGTACTTTAACAAGGGAAGCTGGATCCGAAACTGGATCAGGAGGTGAATGTATGAGAGTGGGAACTCGGCCATTCAAAAGCAACACCAACGCCTTAACGAGGAACTCAGATGGTAAATGGAAACGAAGAATAAGTTGGGCAATTCGCTCCGATAGATGAAAGTCCTTCAAATTTGCTGAAATAAGAAAATTAACACCAGTTATGAGGTTCCTCTGCGTACATCACACGAAACGGGGTCTTGTTACGAAAAAAAATTGTCAGTGTGAAGTAACAATAAGGCGCAATTGCGTACACAATGCAACGACGTAAGCCTTAGGTTAACGAAAGTGCTATGCGTCTACAACAATAAGGGCACGTTAAGAAAAGTTTTGGAGCTACCAATGGGCGAATTCTAGGAAATCGCCCCCACAATCCTCACCAAGTTGCTCTTCAGACAATTCCTGACAGAGACAGTATATGAAAAAAGATGCCTTTTCGTTAAAACGATCATATTTTTCCTGCTCATTTGATCGACTTGTTTTCTCCAGCAGTTCAAAGAGACGGTCGAAACCCTTACATTGGATAAAACGCTTTTGAGACAGTTCGCTTCCACGAACCAGTGCTGAAAAGGTAATGCAAATGGCAACAAGCTCATATTACTTCGGTAAAAGCATGTACAAATCTGGAATTATTGGCGAACTCATTGTTGACCACGTATCCGAAGGAATAACAAAACAATGAACGTAAGTAGTGTGCATAATGTAAATGAACTGAGGCCAGTGTCTTAATTTCTATGTATTGCCCATGATATCTTGTGAAAAGAATTGGGTCGTGGATCTACAGCTTTCGCTAAGTCGGTGTCGCATTTCCCAAGCGTAAACACATGCCGACAACTATCAGTTCCACAAAATCTTAAAGGTTTAAATTCGACAAAAAACACGTTGTGGTGCTACAGAATGAGCCGGAAAGTATCAGTGATTTGATGTATTGAAACAAGAACGATCCGAGAATCGTGAATGTAAGAATAGTCGAAGGCAGCTTATAATAAATCATTTAAATTCCTCCAAAAATCTGCCTTTTCGCTTAGTCTACATTACATGATGTTAAGCATGCTTACATGAGATTCCCGAGAGCAAGCCGCTCATATTTCCTGGGTCCGAATCTTCAATAAGGAGCTGGAGAACCAGGTTTAGTAGATTCTCGCTTATGGCAACTTTTTGCGCATCCTCATGGTTTTGCACAATGTTCGAAAGAAGCATCCCGGATTGAGCCCGATAATCACCAGAAGGGAATCCTAGCAAAGCCTTGAGAAGCGCGATTCCCCCTATTTTTAAGTAAGTGTCGGCCAAGTTCACATCCTCAGTAAAGTCAATGAGATCGTCCAGAGCCGAAGTGGTCTCCTCAACCAAACTTTTGGGATCTGCGGACGATATGTTTTGTATGATAACAGCAATCCTTTTTCGCATCTCTGCAGCCAAATCCACAGTAATAGACTCTAGTGCTTGTCTCAGCCATAAAGCTCTCTATGAATCATATTAGCAAACATAACCCAAGGAAAGCACATTTTTTACCTCTGGATCCATCGGTTCGGTATCGCTAGTAGGATCCGAGCCAGCGTCCAAACAAAACCGCAACAGCCCTTTTAGATCATGTGGGATTCGACTCATTGTAAGGACTGCAAAGAGTAAAGAATATCTCCAGAACTTGGGATAAGTAGTAAATAACAGCCTACTTAACACGGGACGACAATTACATATAGGAGCAACGCCATGTGCTCCAATTAAATCCATAATGCGAAAACAAATGGCGGTGTAAAAACACCCACCTTTACCATCCTACGATTTCGATAAATAACGGAACACTTAGTAATCCTTGTTAGGAAAAATAACACGCGAATAACATGGGAAATACATGGATTCGTGAACAACGGACAACTAGAACCCTGCTAAAAAGCGACGAATCTAATCGGGTTCAGCGAACAACTAGAATCCACAATAACATGAATACACTCATCCCCTGCCAATATCCAAACCTTCCTCAGACTCCCGACAAAACGCATAAACTATGCCAAGGTAGAAAGCCAAGGTCGTATGAGATTGGTTAGACCCAATAATGGGAACAATGAGGTAAAAATCACAATCAATTGGCATTCGATGTACATCTTTGCAAGGGTGGCCTTTTAAAGTTGGAAATTGAAACGAGTCTATTAGACAAATTCTAAAATGTATTGCTACGTGATGGATAACTAACCATCCACCCCAACGATAGTCAGACAAAGCACTTTAACAAAATTAGGTAATATGTCACTAGGATATTCAAAAGAACTGCAATTTAATGCGTTGTAGTTAAAATGATCCTCACGCGGTTCATATGTGACGCTTAATGGATTGTTTAACTCCACTTCTGATTACGCGGGGCCCTGGTCTTCTTCCTCTGATTGGCGTCTGAGTGTTTCAGTAGCTTATCTGTCGTTCTGTACGTCGGTAATACGTCTAACAATATGGATTCCCGCTGTAGGGCCCCGAGGCTTCCTTCAGGGTAAAAGAAGGCGTGGTACTAGGGCAGAATATGTATTCCGGAAACGGAGGGGTTGAGGGCCGCTGGCATGACCCGGAGGCCATCCAACCGGCTAGTACAATATGGCCACCCAAGTAGCCGAAACCGGCAGTTCGAACAAAATATTACATCTACTATTATTTTAATAAAGACTTCGAGTGCTATATTGGTGGTAGCCGCAGGAGGAACCGTACCTAAAGGGCAATCACCCTGGGTTCTGTTGCTGGATGCTAAACCTCAACGTGGCTAAAGAATGATGTCTGCCAGAGATGCGGGAATCTATTCAGACCTCTAACAAAAGGGTCAAAAATGATGTCCTACTCTAGCAGCTCCTCTTTTTCATTTTCATTCGACGTATTGATCACTGAAGGTACACTAGCCTTGAACCGTCGGAGAAATTCGATGGATGCCTGTCTACGGTACCTATATGAAGATGTGAATTAAGTAAACGCTTGATATCTCCTCCATCTCTCTACTAGGCCTATAGGACCCAAATAGATGTAGGGATGGACAGCACTGGGGTGCGAACGAAGCGGCGCCGGGTGTGTAAGCATGAAGCACTTCTCCAAAGTAGCTATTTTTTAGTCCTTTTCTTTATCGAACGACTGATTTTGGGTTAGTTTCCTTATGACTGCCGGTGGAGATGCGCCACCAAGTTGTTTTAAAACATCGCCCAGTCTCTTAGCAGTTTGAGCGTTGGACAATCCCCCATTTTCCCAACATACTTCCCAAGCAGAACGAAATCTCAGAGCAGGTGAAATTGTCTGGGTGGATCAGTGACGTTGCGGTCAGTTGTTTTCTCATTTACACACAATTTTGATGACTGGTGGGGCTTTTTCGTTGTTGCAGGCTGCGCAGGATGTTGGAAAGGGAAGCGTCGAGGAGGACATCCAAAAGAATCGGCTGTCACGGTTTGATGACTTGTTTATCACTGTGTTTGGTTGCGCGGATACTTAAGCCTTCGAGGATTGCGCTTCCTGGTCATGCCGCTAGCCTTGGCTCTTCCGTACATCAATGACACTCTACCATTTTTGACTTCTTGCAACTTTAGGGAGGACTTGAGGCGCCACAAATGCTCAATAACAGCTCAGCGTCAATAGAGGTCGGCCCTTTATTAAATTTGACCTATGCCCAAAGAAATATTGAGTACCGAGCCGCACAGCGACCGTTGCCCCGCTCGATTTGGGAAAGCTTGGAGGGAATATTGAAACCGCTCAAATCATAAGCTCACCGCACTTTTTTACCCTATACCACCACGAATTTCTGGTGTCGTAAAAATCGAATTGTTTGTGCCACCACTGACAGATAGCACCAGGACACTTCCTCGACGAGTCACATTCCCTCATGATTACTAGGACACGAATTTTAGCATTCATTCCGTTTGGAGCGTACTCGCTCATGCACCACGCAATTCAACACGCGTAAGATATCTTGCCGATCAAATATTGTAAGCCACTCATCCGCTCGACGTCACTATATTGTTTGCTGCTTTATGCATCAGTTGGAGTACTCTTGACACTTTACGGAGTAACAAGGCTTGTTCATCGAGGCCAAGAAGCCCCCATATCCAAGCCGACCTGCGCGTTAGCCGGGCCTTCGACGTTGGGTAAATCAAACTGCGGAGGTTTCCTGCATAGCGTTTACCGACATCTTAAGCTGAAGCATCTGTTTCTCACAACACTTGCCGTCCTGGTGAAGCCTCCAAACCAACCGACTTTTCCTTGTTCCCAGTTCCTGAAACTCATAGATTATGGCCGAAACAATGGTACTCAGATCTTTTGTATGAAGCAAAGACAGCTCAATGCGTAAAATGCGGTCAACACGTGGAGTTGGAACCAGTGGCTTGCTGACGAGTCTTACCCCTTTTCCGGGAATGAAATCTAGGGAGCGCCAGGCCAACCAATTTTCACATTAATAAGGTTGAGGGTGCAGATCAAGTAACGATTCGCTACCATCGAAATGCACTGCAGTTAGAAGTTGAACAAGATCTGGGAAGTGTCTATTGAGGTTCGTCAACCATTGTTGAGCATTACCACGTAGCAAAGATAACGATGCTCCCAACTTTATTGGCACTTTCTTGAACAAGAGTAAAGCGACCGACGATGTCCCCAATATGGCACACGCGGTGCTAGAACACAACCGAATAACCCAATCAGATCTACATGTTGAAACTCGAAGAAAACAAATCGTTAGGGTATTCGAGTTTTGGCCGTGCTGAGAGCGACAAATTTCAATACAGTTTGGAGGATTCACGAATTGACGTCCAATGAGTACCAAGGCGGAGGGGCACTTAAAAATTAAAATTGTAAACAGGTGCAGCAGCAAACAGATATCAGGTTACCCATAGCAATTAATTCGAATGTATTTCTCCCATACGAGAGCCATTCTACTACTTGAGTACGGGCATGTACTCATGGGTAAAGTGGAACAGACTCGATCGAATTTAGGATTCGATGAAACTTGAGAACGGGAGACACGACTTGGAATGCTGCTGGTGAGTAAATGAAGATCCAGTGGCCACTTCAATCACCTTTGCTATTAGAAACCAGCATAATGACAAGAAGCTCATGTTCATACACCTGATGTTATTTTGTACAAAAAACTACAAATCACATTAGGGAACATAGAGCTAAACACTGATGGAAGGACAAAAATGGGAATCACGAGCATAACAGAAAGTCAATCAGATGTACTAAGACCACAATTAGGCCAACTTGAGTTTCTTCCCCGTAGTGTTGAGGAAAACTGAGAGCGAGTGAAGAAACACTTCCAAATACTGAAAGATAAAATCATGAATAAACTGTAATCAGGACCACAGACGATTTCGTCATGTGACACAATTTTTGCTGAGCCACTGCAGTGGGTTAATGGAGTCGGTAATGCATAAAGTAAACAGTCTCAAAGAACTATGGCGTGCTTACAAATCACGTTAAAACCCAAGAATAATACTCCCAAGCCTCGAGACTGTATATATGAGCTACAGGAGCAGACGCTTAGATAATTAGCTTATCCCAAAGAGAAAAAGAGGCACCTAACAAGAATGGAAATGAGGAAATGTGGCTGTGACAAAAGAAACTGATTTGTAACAACGCTCATCAATATAATGTCAAACACTTACCTCGAAGACTACGTGCAGACCATAAAGATATGCTCCGACACAGCACGCCACAACCAAATCAAAAACGGAGGATTTTAGACTGAAAATATTGGAAAGAGTTCTTACCAAGATTATCAGCCAAAAGACAAAACAACAAATCATTAAACTGTTTAACCTTTAACGATAAAACATGCGCGCTTGTGACTATGAAGGCCACCAGACGCAGGATTAGCGTGCTAAGTATAAAGTTTGAGAAATGAAACGCGCATCACATGCTTACAAATACACCAAGCCCTACCACTATAGTATGCTTCGAGGAAAACCAAGATATACGTAGTAAAATCACAGCAAAGTGATCTATATTACATTACGGATATGGTGCTTGGACCACAAGTGATGCCAAATTTTTAGCAGCAAACATCAGCTCATTCTAAACTTTCGAATTTCAAACGTCATCTACCGGTATACAATAATTTTCTGTGGTGAGACGCCAGTGTAGAATACTACTTCTGGGTCTCTCCCAGCTGCCGACAGCGTGGGCACAGAGGCAGCAGCAGCCACAGATCCTGGTTCATGCTGGGCCGACTTGGTGGGAGTTTTGCTATTTCCTTCGACAACAGTTGGTTGTTTCTTTGCAAAATGATGTCGAGTAATGCGAACCTCGGGCAGGAAAGAGCGCAAGTATTGCTCCAAGGAGTGGATGAGGCCATTACCTTTAGATGCCTTCCGACCGGGGCGATTGGAGGGCATCGAGAGCAACTGGGTGCTGCGGGGACTGAGAGTAAGGAAATCCAAGAGAGCTCCAGCAGATGTCTCCGTCGACCACTAAAGGAGGCAAAGTGCTGAGAACAAGATTGATAACTTCTAATGTTTCTATCCAACAAACGCAAAAGGTTCTTCGTAGGTAAATATGTTTCCTACAGTTCAAACAGAAATTCCCTCTAAGCATGCCATATTTGCTTGAGAAGTCATGAACATGCTCGAGCGATGAGCTATGATAGGTTACCACTTTGTCTAGAAAAACCGAAGGCAGGATAGCAGTTCCTAAAATCAAATACAATATCCAAATTTTCGAGCAAAAACAAAAGAGCGTAACGGCAAGAACGCCTGTTAGTTAAGAATCTCATGGTGTAGAATGGTCTTGATTTTTTAATGCCAACTTTTGATGCTTCAACACCCTTCCCCGCAAGCTTACAGAAGGATCAATGAAAGGAAATTCTTTGGAGGTTGGTGCAGCAGCATCAATGTCGAACGTTAGGCGCACCAGAGCTTCCGTCAAAACTCTTGCGTTCCTAGAAACGAGCCTCGGCAATACGGGACCCCAATAACCGTGCGAGGCACTCTTGGCGCTCCATAGAGGACCTCCATCGAGGACTGAATTGCGAAGCTGGTAGCTTGTGGAGCTCGACCATGCGGAAAGCGTGGCGGTATGCAGGTGATAGAGAGCGAAGCGCTCGTGCTCCCAGGCCAGATCATATTGGTTCAGATTAATCTTCTTATGCACAACTTCGACAGTGGGAAAAGCAGTCAAATTGGAGAGAGGATGCAGCTTACTGGCGAGTCCCAGAGCAGAGAGCAAGCGTTGACTAAAAGTGCCTTCCTTGGGAAGACGCGAAACGTGAAAATATAGGCAATTTTCTTCATTTGCACCAAGGCCCTCCAGATTTATCACTTGTTCAATCGAGTCAAATAGAGCTAAAACATTAAACGATTTGTACTGAGACACCAAATATAATGCCAACTACTTTCTAACTGCAATAAAAGCTTACACATTGGTAGAATAAAGTGCCCTAGAAGCAATTAATCAAGACTTTCAAAACAATAAGTATGTTTGGATTTCCATACACATGAGAAATGATAGATGACAAATAAAGGACTCAATTAGCCGTTTTCCAAAATCCAATGTAAAGTAATTTTATAAGCGTTCTTTTTTAAAAAAGAACTAAGGAAATTTGACTACTGGCAATTACCTATGCCAGCAGTGTCCTCAGACATCATTTCCAACCAACGCTTCGAACCCAAGTAATTGAATTTCCCACCTCCGGTTAGAAGGAAAATGATATTATGTCTACAAAACCAGTAAGTGTTGAATAAATCTCCCAGTCGGACGGAAATACGTTTTTCAACTCACTTGGGCACATTCTTGGAGTCAACCAGTTGAGATAGCATCCGCGCTGCTTCTAGTAGAACAGCAATACCGGCTGCATTTGAGTTCGCCCCATAAGCAAGAGACTAGGAAGCGTAAACAAGTTATAACTTATTTACCGGAATAGCCCCACCAGCGTCATAGTGGGCAGCCAAAATTACTGTAGGCTTCTTAACGTCATACTGGCTTACGATAAGCCTGCCCTCAATGTTAATTAAATCCACATTTTGCATAGGATGGGCATTTGGAGTATCCACATAGGCACGGTAGCCTGTTGAAAAAATGGAATCAAGCAAACCTAGAAACGAACTATTTCGAACTAACCACTTTACTTGGACCATTTGACTTGTCAATGCCATGAGACAGCTCCTGCAACTCAACATACATAATCTCTAGTTCATCACTTTCTGTTGCGAAGTATACTGGCACTTGAAAGCTTTCTTTCAATAAATCCGACTCAATACGAATCCAATGCTGTTCTGAACTTAGAGATAAAAAGGACGTACCGTTAGCAAGTTTTCGTCCCAACCTTCGGTTGGTAAAATTATTAATATTCCCCCAGCGTTATTGTCAATTGCAGCACGTATAACATCCACATTAGCTTCAATTAGCTTCATAACAACACATTTTCTAGCATACGGTCTCGAGCTTATTGTTTGAATATCACAAGAGAGGGTAGAAAATCTACTACCTAAGACGATGAAAAAGATACACCTCCATACCAATCTGAGAGTTCAAAGCATCAAACTGGGTTAATCGGTAACCCGTAAAGTCTTGAGCCCCTCTAGCTGAACCGATCGACGGAAGAAAAACCGCAAGCGACAGCAATAAAAACAAACAATTGGGTACAAAATTAAAGGCACTCGTAAAAGCCACACATTCATCGGAGAACCACATGGTTACACTCAGCGCAAAGGCCCAAAACCGACAGCCGTTCAAACACCGAGCTAAGAAACAGATGCAAATGCATTGCCTGCTGATTCAATTAAACCAAAATTTAGTTGCCTATTTTATCGTAAATTTCCTCAACTTACTTACAGTTTTTTAATAAACGAAGATGGCTTATCCAAAAAAACTCAGAAATCTTAAATATAATTGCGTCGCCTTGACTGCTTGCTGAAATGCTAATAGGGAGAACGCATATTTCTAACTTGCAGAAGAGCTGAAAGGTTTTTAACCTAGTCTAATAACTGCGTTTAAAAGTTCGAATGCAAACTATTAAATCTGAATCTCTCGGGTAGAAAAATCCAATTCAACAAGATATTAGTCCTATTTGGAGCTTTACTCCTCTTCTAAGTGCTGCAACCCAGTGTAGATAACTACAATGAAGTCGGTGCATTAAAATCCACCTAAGAAAGCAGCATTGAGTTATTGGGGTTTTTTCGCACATGAGAAAGCATTCAATTTTGATGTCACTGCCGTACATAGGGATTCCAGCAACTCTAGAGTTTCTGGTAACTGGACATGCAGAAGCTTAACACTGCTTTAGATCGGACAAAACTTTACAATGGATACAACTTGTACCATTTTCACTAGTCGTTGTTGATTAGCCAAAAGGTAGAGTATTGTAATACTTTGTTTGTTCGAACTGCCGTTTTCAGTCACTTGGCTGGCCGGACTC
>MIEF01005847.1:0-14243 GCA_001870725.1 Taenia solium | reverse complement strand
AACCACGCTGCACCGATATTCTGTGTACGGATTCAGATCGCCAACCCTAATGGTAGTTGTCCTATTATCCACAGTTGTGATACTTTACGCAGTGCTGCCTCACACTGCTTCGGAACAAGTCACGACGTAGAACTGAAGGGATCCGTTGAGTTGAGTGGGCGCAGTCCAATTCACTTCAATTTCCGTCGCTGACATGGCCCTTGCAGTGGGCAGGAATACACCAGAACGAACTGCAGTCAGTAAAACATTATTCGTGAGGCTGATTTTTGACTGTATTTTCTACTTCCAACCTGGTTGGATTTGGCCTTTGTAGCACAATCTCTAACATGCTTTTCAGTGCCAAAGCTCGTGTTATCAATCGGCGCACAAAGAGCCTTTACCTATAACTATGCGCCCAAATTCTGCCATCTCATCAACACGACTCCAAGTGCGCCTAGGAAATGCAATGAATATGAGGTGCGTGTAACTTACTTGACAAACATGTCAATTCGAAATGCCTGGCCCTAAGAACAACTTTTCCTCCTGTGTATCCCGTCGCGCCCGTTCTGTTACCTGTGATGGGGCTCAGTCCATTAATAACCACCTGTCCACTGTTCACGCTTGCGTTCCTCTCTACAGTCACATTCGGGCCCAACAGTTGTCATGCAGTCAGTCTTATATGCTCTACTTTGCGTTGAGGTAGTTGATGAGCACCCCATCGCAGCATGACTCCGTAGAAGTCGGTGGTGTGCCAACAAATGTCGGGAGTGAAATTGTTCCCTCCTAAAATGCAGGTCATAGGCAGCAATCGGGTTCCGAGGATTTCACTTCACATGATCCTGACTTTACTTCTAACATCATGACGGTAGCTTTTGTGGCAACAGAAACTGCCCATTTCCGCCATCAAGCTGCAACGCTCAACTTGTTTGTTTCAGTTGGGACAAGATGAGGAGAGGGCTAGAGCTCAGTGCTCCTCTACTTACAATGCGTCAAAGAGTTGAACTGGAGACAGCATGGGTGAGAGCATCGCATCGATGCCACAATCGGTGTGATCGAGTTCGCATGGCTTACGCAAACCGTACTTTGTGTGGAATATACTCATGATCTTTTGAGCAGCGCATTCTGAGTTGATTTTGATTGTGAGGATAGGGCCGAGTTTGAAGCAGCATTGTCAAGTCTTGGCGTCAACACATAATGGGCAAATGTGAATGCACATGCCATGCACTTAACCTCATTAGCCAGCACCAGTGTCCAGATTAATGGATGCAGTTGACAGTGCCAAATTCGGGGACTTCAGCTTTGCAGCATATTTGCTTCGCAGTACCCTTCACTCTCGGCCAAAGATGTGTCGGTTGCGGTCACATCAATTGGGCACGAAATGCGCAGTTTTGCGATGCAGTGAATCAGCCTACCAACAATGTGTGCACGCTTCAATGGTGGGGTTGTGCATGCATGTGCTTGATGTCGTTTCGAAGAAATCTTGCAAACTGGTAGGAAATGGAGAGGTTGGAGGGCGTGACTTGAACTAATGCACTCAGCGTTGCTTGTTCCACGTGGTCTCTTCATGGCGATACACGATGTAAATCGGCCCTGTTCTCGCTAGTAGTTGTTGTATGTTTGCTACAGAGACCGAACGGCATTTTTCATCCTCCTTGCCTCATTTAACAAGGTCTTCGAGCTCTAGCTGGCGGAGCTGGCGTCCGATGAGGCACTTCACCCTTCCCTCTACTTCTTTGAAGTAAATGGCGAATGTCTTCAACGCGCCTAAATGCCTG
Organism: Taenia solium; assembly: GCA_001870725.1. Lineage (NCBI taxonomy): Eukaryota > Metazoa > Platyhelminthes > Cestoda > Cyclophyllidea > Taeniidae > Taenia > Taenia solium. The sequence goes on along the minus strand of MIEF01005847.1, from coordinate 12,489 downwards.
TTTCAACTTACCCACATCATCCTCCAACACAAACGACCAAGTGCCATGACCTTACCTGTCCTGACGCAAACCGCTCTCAAAATGAAGGTTACCTTAAATTCAGGGCTTTATAAGACCTCAGTTAACAGGACTCCAAGACACTGTACTTCATTCAGATGTTCTCCATTTCTCACTTCGACCACTGCTTCCGAAATGCATTTAATGCACAACAGCGTCAGATGGAAGCGTTGTATCCAAAATGGGTCCCTACGCGTAAGCAGGCTTCATTTTACCCATTTAACCGCCAAAATTTGGAGACGGTTATTTCGGATCCGACTGCTCTTGCATGAGTTGTAGGCATTAAGCCCACCACCGAGTTCAAATGCAAGATACGCCGCAGCCTGTGCAGATCAACCGGAGATATGCTCGCAATTATGTAGGAGTAAGTGGGTTAGGAAGGTGCCCATTTAGTTGTGTTTGGTGAAGAGGCGAATTCTCTCCAGATCATGTAGAGGCAAACGGAAGATTGAAAGGCCTGACGCAATTTCAAATGTTTCAATTTGCATTGCAGTGTCTAACGCAACCTTGAAAAAGCGTACCTGTCGGAATAAATTCGGTCTCGGACAGACGGGACCGAAGAAGACGGGTAGGGTGGAATTCATTCCAACTTGCATTGTCTTGCACGTATTGCTGTACCCATGCAAGACGTCACTGGGAAATGCACGTAACAAGCAGCATGTAACAAGCAGCATGTAACAAGCAGCAGGATGTCCTCGCGTAGAGTCTGGTGAAGATTAGGAGTGAGGAATCGCCTTACAGCGTAAGAGTGTTTATTGTGCAATGTTATTGGTAAGCTTGGCATAATAGTTCTCGATATGGTACGCGTTGTCCTCTGTCACTTTTTGATGAGCCTGTGGTTGCTTTTCTCAAATAAAGCACATTTTGATGTTCTGACGAAGTTTGCCAGAATTTGAGTAACTTTCACAAAAATCCTATAACAGCAGTGGGTGGGTAGTGGATAATTCCTAGGCGTTGCATTGAACCTGGAAACTGATCTACCGCAGACGCTTCCTCGCAAGCATTTATGTAGAAGCATTAGAACAAGTTTGATGAAATTTTTAAGCACAATTTACCCAATTTTGCCCTCCTATCACTGGTTATTTGCTCTGCTTTGATTACGATACTAAATATTCCCAGCTTCAACTGTGGTCCATCTTCAGACCTTATTACTTTCGAGGACCGCATCTACACTTGCGACATCATCTTTAGTAGGATATTTGGTGTTTTAGGTTCCTCTTACCCAGATTTCATAGAAAGTTCCTATGAACGCTCTTACAACGTCTTCATGTAGTAAATTCTGTAAGCACTGTGTCTGATTAAGCGAGAGTTCTTAAAATAAACAATTTGGACGGGATTCAAAATCTATCTCAACCTGCCTAGACCTTCCATTAGTACTAGTGCTACAATCTCAAGATCTTACCAGTTCTAGTCCAATGAGCCGCAGTAACATGTCAGCATTCAAAATGGGTAAATTAAAGCATTTTTACACCTAGTGGCCAGAATTCTACCAAACATCTACCTGTGGATATCAAAGGTTGAGGTACAAAGATGAGGATAGGTGTGTGGAGAATACAGTGATGTTTTTAAAAGTCCTACTACTGAATATTGTGGCCCGTATACTTGTATACTTGGGAACGTTGAAACAGTACCAAACAACACAGTGCCTCGTGTTCACTGCTATCTCACCTGCTGTCCACTCGTTAGCTTTTCTTAGGCAAAGTGCATCTGGACTGCGTTGAGGGGGAAGTGAATGTATTGCACAATCTATGGAGATTGAAGAATACTCGTTGAGGGCGTGCAGACCGAACACTGTGAGTGCGCTAATGCAAGTGAGATCTTCTCATCGCTGTGTCAAACTGTGAAGTGGCTTTGGACCAATCGAAAGCTCCATCGTAGTTTCTTCCTTTCGAGTCCACATTCTGCTGATCCATATACCCAAGGTGAATTTGCCTCACATCGGCTTGTTGACACTATTCATGTTAGCAGGGTTAAGAAGCAGAGGTTTTTTCATTTGCGCTTCAAGAGGGTCATGGCAGATTTGGACAACATTTTGATTCAAATGCAAATCACTCGTCGTTCCATTAGAGTTTTCGGCTGAACCCTATCCAATCAACCACATTCAACTACGGATTCCTTAGAAGGAAACGTCTCTAAACTACTAATCCTCTAAAGACGCACAACAAAAGTGCCTGAACAAAATGGAAGAATTTTGATATATGTGTTAAGCTTTGCGATTTCTCGGACATACATGATGTGAAACTATGAAAAATCAGACGGTACGTAAAAGTGGCACTGCAGTCCCTGAGGACCAAATCACTAAAACCAAGCTCAGGAGTGATTGGAGAGTCAAAAATTTTCTAATGCACCCATATAAAAGAGGGTCAAATAAGTTAACTCAAAAAAGCGCTTCGTTATGACACATTTGAGTAATTCACAGTCATTTCAAAGAAGGTCATATTGATAACGGAACCCCACTTGCATTGCTATGACTTCAATATGGTACATTTGACCACATACTTTGTCAGTGCGGCAGTGTGTATATATCTTAAGAAATCTACTTAAAGGCAACATCACAGTGGTTCGCAAAGGACAAGTATGTACATAGTAAAAGATTTTGCATTCAAAGTTGCCAACCTTCACATGGTAAAATCCAACTCCTACATTTTGCATCAAGGTACCAGGAGAGGGATTGGCGTGATAATGTGGCACCTCTGGAACAGTAGCTGCTAAAACACTGAAACATGGTCATGCTACTCACACCAGTCACCATTTACAAACCCCTAGATAGGAGTATCACCATCGGTAAAACCGTTGACATCGCAAATACTTGTAATTCTTTAGTCATTCTGTGCCTATCTAAAACAATGCGACTTAAGAGAAGATTATGGTGGAGCTGAATGCTCACTTCGTGTCACACAACAAGCTTGCAGCAATAAAATCAGCGGAGGAGGGATGCAAGCAATTGCTGGAACTATGCGATGTAAAGAATAGAATGGTGGAGGAAAGGAAGAGTATGTGGCATTTGTCTCACGGGCGACAGGTGTTATACACGAAGTGAAGATACTGTCATTCATTGCTGTCACACACTCAAATTGGTATCTCAGCCAAATACTTCCAAACACATTATGGATTTTGATAGCATAAACTAGAATAAAATGACTTAAGTTACGAAGACAAACAGTCTGCATTGGTGGTTGGATATGAAGAAGCATCGGTCCTAGATTCAGTGCGCCTGCAGTGGTGTGGAGAACAGCTTTAGCTCACCTGAGGAAGCAAGTTTGGGTGTATAAACCAGCCTGACAGTCTCTGTGACACATAATACCATTAGACTACATCATGAGGTGGGGAGAATGCACCGACCGTGTCAGCATTCCTATTTCGGCCCATTTCCGTGAATCAGGCGTAGACAGAGGTGGGGAGAATGCACCGACCGTGTCAGCGTAGAGTCTGGTTGAAGTTGAAGAAGGAATGGTTATTGTATAATGTCAGACAGACTGTGTTGCAGCCAAAGCAATGCTTCTCTGCGTTTGTAATACTTAACTACCTCTCAAGGAGAGAATGAAATCGGAGACTTGATTACTCCATTCACTATACACATATAGCACACAGCGAAATGTGATCTGCTCCCTCACTGGTTCTGCTTAGTTTTTGGTGTGGGGTCTCGGGGCTAATAGCAAGTACCACTAAACTCACTGCAATTGGGCTGCATAAAAATAACTCGACAAGACTGCTATGAAATGGAGGTGGAATTCGGCACAAATACATTGCGCCTTAGTAAAACCGCAATTTAAGAAATGAGAAGGCGTATGTGAATGTGGCTACTATGGCCATCTACCGTGACACAGATTATCACCTCGTATGCATTTTAAATCAACCTGTGGAGGAAGCTGACTTGCTCACATCCTTTCAGTATTCGCTAGTCTACTCATTTTAGTAAGGTGCGTATCATCAACCATACCTTGCAAGGCACGTCTATCCGATGTCTCTCAACACACAGATTTGGTAGACAAGACAAGAGCTGCCAAACACAGTGCAACTACGTCCCTTTTACAGCCAGAACTAAACGACGGGATCTGATCCTGATCCCTGCAGTACATCCGCTTCTCTAGGATGGGCTGATTTAACGACTGCTCTCATCAATCAAATCATAAAAGTAAGACAGGAAGGGGTAATGCGGGTGCACGGCAGTCTGATTTCCATCGCTGTAAACTTTCAAGAGGAATCAATTGATGACATTTTGTCCAAACTTGCCAAAGCAAATTAGGAGTGAGGAATCACTTTGCAGCGTAGGAGTGATTACAGTGCAATTTTAGTGGAAAGCTTGGCAATAATAGCTCTCGATATGTTACGCGTTGTCCTCTGTTACTTTTCACAATGAGTCTGTGGCTGCTTTTCTCAAATAAACCATATTTTTATGATCTGACGGAGTTTGCTTCACGTATACGGGTTGGCAGGATCCATGTCGGGAGCATTAAGAAACATTTAAATCTCTGGCAAACCAAGCTGTACTTCATTTAACCATTTCAACTTTTGCCTCTTCACTATCACTTCTATCTCTAGCGATAGGTATGAAATGTGGGTTCAAGTTTTGCTTCTCAGTAGGAGATAAGTTCGCAAATATTGCGGTGATTGAGAGCATCAAGAGGGTGCCAGAGTAGTTGTGTTCAGTGAAAAGGCAAATTTGCTCAATGTTTTGTCGATTTAAGTGGGAGATAGAAAGGCTCCAATCAATCAATTCACTGCCTATCATCAGCCTAAATACAGTCTATTTATGGTAATATGGAGGGTCTCGGAGATATACAACCAAACGCATTGTGCTGCGACAAAGTTACAGTTTTTTCCTTTTATAACTCCTTCCGATTCTCATAGCGATGTACACATGCAAGGCACACTCTTAAATGCACTAACTGGCCTTTCTCTGTGTATCCATTCATTATACTCTCCATGTGTCAACAGACAAATAGAACCAGATTGGCTTAATTGAAAATGACAGTTGCGCAACACACTTGTGAACAGATTTTACAGTATCGTTCCACGAAAGCAAGGAAAGACAGACTAATTATCCTCGTGTGAGCAGCCACACAGAGTTCAGATTGTGCATCAAGTGACAATAGACTAGTCAGACCGCGTCACTATATTGCACACTCCAACATTGCTCTTACTAGTTTCGCAGTTGACACAAAACAGGCTGATGTGCTTTGCAAGGTTAATCAGTCAATAGAAGTTTAGACACAGGAAGTAAGATATGGACTGATGACATTGTGACCGAATTGACATCCTCAAAGGGCAGAAGGTGGCACAAGTTGCGCCCATCAGCAGCCGCATCCTACCATTTTCACACTTCCTTTTCACGACACGCATTTGAGAATAGACGGGTGCTAAGTGATAGTGGCTTCTACCTGTTACAAAGTGCTGCCGATGTCATAACGTTGGGAATAGATATCCCATGTCCTCTGTGCTTAGTGATATGGAGTCCTCGCCACGTGCTTACCATACAATGCTCTTGTTTTAGGCAGTTCATTGTCAGGTGGAGATTGGTACGTGTCAGCCCTTCGTTTCGCCCTTTCTTACCTAGTACAAGCTTTGGGGTGTTTGAAATGCTGAGTAGTCGGTTAATCAGGACGCATAAAATATCATAATGGTTGCAAGACCATAATCTGGCTTGGAAGGCAGCAAGAAGGCAAACTTCTGCGTGGATGATGAAAAAATCATCCCCGATGAATGGAGGGTCAATGCATATTACTGAGTGGACGTGAACAGTTATTGAGATGAAGTCCTTATTTTCGGTTTCCAACGCATCGTTAAAACACTTCCAAATGGTGTGTTGCATTCCGCTATTATGCACCGCATCTCTAGCATGCATTCATTTTAGTTTTAGCAAGAGAGCTTTAAGTAGGAAGTGTAGGCATAGGTGAAAGTGGCATAGAATCACAGGTTATTTGCTAAGAGAAACTATGGCAAAATATTGTATTACATTTCTGATATTCCCACAGAAGCTGGTGATAAGTGGACTCGAAAGATGGAAACTACGATGGACCTTTTGATAGGTTCGAAGCTACTTCACAGTTTGACACAGCGATGAGAAGATCTCACTTGCATTAGCGCACTCACAGTGTTCGGTCTGCACGCCCTCAACGAGTATTCTTCAATCTCCATAGATTGTGCAATACATTCACTTCCCCCTCAACGCAGTCCAGATGCACTTTGCCTAAGAAAAGCTAACGAGTGGACAGCAGGTGAGATAGCAGTGAACACGAGGCACTGTGTTGTTTGGTACTGTTTCAACGTTCCCAAGTATACAAGTATACGGGCCACAATATTCAGTAGTAGGACTTTTAAAAACATCACTGTATTCTCCACACACCTATCCTCATCTTTGTACCTCAACCTTTGATATCCACAGGTAGATGTTTGGTAGAATTCTGGCCACTAGGTGTAAAAATGCTTTAATTTACCCATTTTGAATGCTGACATGTTACTGCGGCTTATTGCCTTCTACTGCTCATGCACAGGTAGGCATTCGAATCACCTATTTTAAATGCAAAGCGAATCCTAAATTATGCATGGCAGCAGGGGAAGTGTTCGTAAATATGGAGAACCAAATGCGCTAGACAAGAGGCTAATTCTGTAAGCCTTCCACAAAATTAAGCAAGAGTTTGAAAGCCTTGAAGCAATTTAGGCTGTTTTAAATTGCCGGACAGTAACTAGTCTCGACGCAGACAGGGTGAATTCCATAGAGTGGATGATGGCTCGGAGAGACAAGGCTGTGGATCCCTAGAACCACGAGGTATCGGCAGAATTACGAGGTGACGCATGTAGACAGTGTTGTATTTATGCGCTAGATCAACGTAAAATGCAAGGGCTAACTGCGAACGCAGCTAAAACGGCTGCGAAGAAGTAGCCAAATAGCATTGTAAAGCGGCTAAATGAGGACAAGGCTAGGACACATTACGCTGTGTCGCAAAGGGGGTAAAAGATGTTCACCCCTAATCAATCCACTTCCCGCTTCATGCGACATCGATATATAAATTACCACAAACAGAGACCCGATCGAGCCCAAATGCAGGCCCAATTTCGCCATTCAACTGTTTCAAAAGGGTTAATCCCCGTTGCTCCCAATAACAAACTGAAGATCGTCAGCTGCAAAGCGATAGCACCTTAGTAAAAAATTACTCATGTGATCTACTTCATTACCAGTGTGCAAATTTCATGCTTGAATGACTTTTTGCTGGAACATCGTGTGATCACGTACTGGGAAGGAGGTCAAGTTGAACGCCTCACCCTGTTGCCATAGTGACAAACATGGTGTGGGGAGGCTGTTGGTACCATTACTTCTACTCACTCTCTGTAAAAAAGAACATGTTACAGACAGAGCTCTATGTCGTCAGAATTACATGCATATTTTGGACCGACTAGTTGTGAGGCTTAGAGATAATGCGATTATTTGAGCCGTCCGATGAACACAACACATGGCAGTGCACTCAGGTTTCAATGCAAATGGGTTTTAAATAAATGGGTGCTACGCAGCAGTCAAAATATTCTCACGGGCGAAAACCAAAGACAGAACAATCATAGAGTAGTTCTAGCCGTGCACAGAAGAGCTATTTACAGTCGCGCATCGATGTAAAGCAGGGTAAATGTCCATGACCTCAACTATAGTACGATTGCGGGATTCTAGTGTCAACCATGCATGACTCGTGGAATAAGTACAAGGTCACGCACCAGGGATTTTCTCGGAAAAATAAAAAAGGATAAGATCGTGGCAAGTTTTGCGGATGTTAACGAGTTGATAATTGATGACAGCGGATTTGAAGCCAAGTCATATTCGTTGATACAGTTCTACATTGCCTCCTCTTCCTCTAACAGCATACAGGCAGAAGGAAATAAGATGAGTGTAGATGGCAGCGCTAAAAGTGCTTCTCACGCCTGATGGACTGCCCTTTCCTTGCTCAGTTTCTTTAACATTTTTTCACGCACACTCTATACACGCATAAGTGGCTTTGAAGTTAAAGGTGATGATATCTCATAGGCCAATATGGGTTTTGAGCTTTGATTTAAAGGCTGCTTGAGTTGTGAATTAAATACCTTTAAGATGATAAAACCAATGTCTAAATTCGGCCTCGTCTTGTTGGCGACATCCGCTTTGGCTGGGGAAAACGGAGGTGTGAACGGTAAGTTGCGTCCTAATACTTTGCTATGACTGCACGCACGAACGTATGCATTTGCATTCGACCGCATCTACTCACTCTAACACCCTCATCTATATGCACACTATTTGTCTGCAACACGATTACCCTACAACCACTTTAATTCAGCGAGCCCAATTCAGGAAGCGGAGTGGTTCGTGGCAAATCTCCGATGGTATTACATGAAACCTGGAAAACTTCTGTTGACTTGGGATGTTCCCGAGTTAATTGACCGCAATGTGGATGAAATCAGAGTGAGAGCTAGACCAACGTCTGGTGCAAACCGCATCAAGAAGGCAGGCGCAAGCGTAGAAAATGGAAATGTCACTCTTGAAAAATTGCTTCTTGATACATTGTATTTAATGGGCGTCAAGGGATATGCGAATGGAACCCTTATTTTCGGTTCCATAAGTCTCATCAAGACACGTCCGTCTGGTAAGTTCCACTGCTCTTATATCCATTCCATTTTCCAGAATGCATTCAGATCTGTGTTGGTAAGATAGCTTGAATTTGAGAGCACCGATATTATTCAGGGTCGTTGTCGTCCCACATCAAAATCGTGTTAAAGATTGTGTCATTGATGACAGGCCTAATCTTGTTGCAATGTGGCAACATATTTGAATTGCAGCCTCACTGACATTTTTCCGTCACTCATCTTCAGCTCCTTCGCACATTCAGCGTCCCGAGGGTGGAGCCTTATCATCGACAAGAATTCAGCTGCGGTGGTCAAGGCCCACTCATCCCAATGGAATTCTGAATCCATACCGTGTGACCTGTTTTGATGTTACAAGAGGCAGCACTCCAGTAAACGCCACAACCAACAACGTGACCACCTCCGTTATAATTAATAATCTGAGACCGAAAACCGTGTATAAGTGCAGCGTAGTGGCTAGTACAGTTCCAGGAGCAGGACAGAATCCAAAACAGTGTGAAAGACGTTCTGAGTTATCGCTACCCATTCGGACTCCACCTAGTACGTTACATTTGTAGTAATGATTTCCCCTCTACCCTTCAAGAGAGACAATGGCATAGGATTTATCTGCAGAGTCATTAAGTGGGAAAGTCTAGACAGGAAGACCGCTAGCTTATCCACGCTACTGTGGAATGGTACAGACATGCGCAATCACATTAAAACTTGAATGGGGATGAACATATGAACTGAATAACCCTTATTCATAGTGTACCACACTGAAAGAAACTGCATATGCGCCAATTTTTAGTAGCATGCCCTGCATCATAAGATAAGGGGATGTGTGAAGCAAACCAAGATGAAGTGGTGGTTACTACTCGATGCCACACTGCTCATAACACGTGAAGCTGTGATCTAAATATTCTGTATTTTGGATCAAGCTAGAAGAAAGCTGTCTCATTTATCACCACTCGCCTGACTCACCGATTCTTCGACATCGTAATTTGATGCCCAGCAGTGGTCCTCGCCGCATTCCTCGTGTAAGTCAGTGCAAATATCCACCTGCTCCAACTAAATGCACTACTATTTGAATTTATCACACCAACATTTCCCCTTGTAGGTTTCCGTGGTGCAGGCAATACGTCTGTCGCCAATCATTCTTACCCATTCAAAAATACTGTAACTTCACCTGTTAACTAATAATTTTTGGTTGCAAAATCAGGGTGGTGGTAATGCTGTGTTGACTTTGTCATTTCTAATCCAGTCTGGGTGGCTCGAGGGGAGAATATGTCTGTGGAGTAAGACGAGACAAAGGTTTTGAAAATCGGACAGTTATACTTATGGCTAGCCCACTACTGATTGCAAATTTGGTGGTTCTTACTAACTTAAGCGTCTGGCTGCGGCGTGCAGTCTATGTGAAACTTGGAGTAATGTGGTACAAGTTTGATAGGTAGCAGACGCATTTGATCCCGTCATCGTTATTTTCATGTGTTCACCTAAGTTGCATCGGAAGCAGGGCTATTTTTTGCAACAGCACGAAATTGTTGATGCCTCCTTAAGATTACTCAAAGGATTTTGCCGACTTCACTTCTCTTCTCCTCATGCGAAACTCTCGATTGGCATGCAGATAAAATCCTGTTGCTTACATCTATCTCGGCATAATAGCATACACCATGATCATAAAAACTGTACCCTAATCTCTTACATTTACCAAGTAGGGACTTATGGATTTTGCAGTAATCATATTCTAACAGAGGTAAACTTAACACCTTGCAACTCTTAAGGAGACCGAAACGATGCGGTTAGGTGTAAGAGGGAGCATTTATGCAATTGCATTTCAGACCCCACATTGAAAATTTGTGTCCATAGGGTGTGGGGATGGCATTCAACATTGTTTCTCCTAGTCCACAACTGCACGTCAGGTGTTGAATCCTGCTCCTCCCAGTGACCTTACATCCCACCATGTCTTCTGCGGTGTAATGAGCAGTCCTTCCTAGATAGTCAGACTAGAGTAGATAGAATATTTCCTGCTAACTGTTTCATCTTTCCAATTCAACACTGCCAACATGAACTTATGATACTGCAAAAGACATTTTTATTAAATCCCTGTTAAACTGTGTTAAATGAATAGAGAAGAATAAAGACAGTCTGTCAAGTATGGGAACGTCCTTGATTAGCCTCAATACAGGGATATTTGGCTAACTATTCTGCGCCATTTTAGTTACGATTCGCGATGATCCCTTGTGTGAATACAACCATATGCGTAGGCATCACTACTTAAAACTGTAAACATCCAAGGAACAAATGAAATCGGTCTTGTTAAGTAGCCTACTATTTAGTCTGTCAGAGGCCTGATTTACTATAGGCAATGCACCTCAGTTGGGTAGAGGCTAGTTGCTGGCTCGCCTTTCAAGCTCCTGCCCAAATCCATATGGCGGAGGCTGCATTTGCCTCGGCACCAAACGCATGTATTTTAGCACTTCCTTAGTCCTATTAACCTTCCACGTTTGCGAATACGCTTCATACTAAGGTACACAAACTGAAAAGCATTTTGCATTCACAAATGCTGATTTGAATCACTCGCATTGCCTACTTACATGAGTAGTAGGAAATGAAGTAGCTGCTGTTATATTTTGTTAATCATAATGAAGCAGGTGAAGCTGATAAACACCTGGTAGCTGGATTTGTGCACAAACAGGTCTTCCACATGACCCCGTGCAAAATATTCTCCTAGAAAGCCACAGTTGAGGTGTAAAAATTGAGAATGGTGAAATGGAGTATAACTTGGCGTGCCAGCGGTTACTTCAAAATAACTTGTTAGCCCGAAGATATAGGGAAAATCTTGACTTCATGAAACTTTACGACATTAATGAGTGATAGCGGTGGCTATGTCTAAGACCAACAGACTCTGGAAATGCTTTCATTTGTGTTTAAAGAATGTCGGAGTATGTTGGCATAGGCCTCGGTCCCATTCAATTTTTGGACACACCTGCCCCAGTTCTAGTTAATGCAGTTGACTTCAAACTTGCCTACTCAAGGCGCTGCAGCCTCCACATGCGTACATGGGTATCAGCATTAGCACCGAGCACCACAGGCAATTCCATCATCCAAAAGCCATTCGCGATGAGGAGAAATTCGGCAACAGCATGGCAGAAGTGAATGCATTCGAGGAAACGGAAGATCAGTGAAATTATTGTTAAGGCTGTACAGAACTGGAAATTGAGTGGCCTTACAAGGTAATCTTATATGGCAGTTGCCAAACAGGAGACTGGCGACACTACCAAGTCTTGCCTTTACCTCCGTTGATTAACGCCTCAAAGAAACGCATTTGGCCAATTGCCGCAAAGCACGGGTTCACTTTGAATGAAAGGGAAAGGTGCGTTACTTCGCAGTGGTAAATGGCCTCGTTCAGGATGTGCTTGCCAGAAATGAAGAGAGTTGAATGGTTTCTCCATTTCCAGTGGGATTGCCGTCTCATTTCTAACATCCTCCAGCCCGCTATTGTGTTCAAAGATGAATTCCGTTATGGTTGAAAAAAAACACCAGTTTGGTTTTATTTTACTGCAGAGCACGGTTTTTGACTTCACTCTAGGCCAGTGTTCGTTTTAATTTATGTATATCCGCTCTAAAAACAGGCACCGACCCAGCTTGACTTCACGACGAAATTCACTAGTTTAGCTCTTTCAGTTGAACAGCAATGGATTTGCGTTGAATGTGCTAGCACTGACCCTGCCTAGCTTCGGAGGTGATAGGCACTGAGTAGTTATGCCCCACAAGATTAATTTGTCTACGCCTGATTCACGGAAATGGGCCGAAATAGGAATGCTGACACGGTCGGTGCATTCTCCCCACCTC
>MIEF01005838.1:4510-15870 GCA_001870725.1 Taenia solium | reverse complement strand
GGTAAAATATCAATGAAAGTATGAAAGTATGAAGCGATTCAAACTCGAGAACTAGTCGTGATGATCGAATGGACTTGCGAGGAAGTGGTGTGGATACAATTTGATTAACCTGCATTGAAATTGACTCGACGGGAGTGGGCAGAAGCAGATGAAGCACTTGCCAGTGGCGCATTTCAGTGACCTCGCTTGTGTCAAGGGTACTAAATGAAAAGGGAGTAAATGACGGGTTTGCCAGAATGTAAGAGGTCACTTGGCGTCATCAAGATTGGTCGGGTGGTGAGGTGCTTTCGAGAGAGAGGTCAACGATGAGTTGGCTGCCATTGAGCTGCGAGCAAAGTGTGCCCGCTGGTATGCTATGTGGGAGGAAAGAGGCATGGCAAGTGTGGAGGTGGTTAATTAAGTGGTGGAGGCGACTGCTGTCGTCAGCGCTCACAGTGAAGTAATGCCAACCTCAGACCACAAGCCACTGCCACTGACAATGCGGGCACAAATGGTGTGTCACCGGTCGTTGTGCCTTAGCGCATGTAGCCACGCATGACCACCGTCCTCGCCCCGACTATAGGAGGACTGAAGGAGGAGGGAATTGTAAAGCGCATCAAGGTCCAGTAGCAATCCCCCAAAAAGCTGCCTTTGTTTCCATAGACCACAGAAATCCTCCCATTTCCACCCGTCATGTCTTTAACTTCTCTAGAGAGGGCAGTCAGCTAGAGTACAAAATGAAGATTGTTGTATTGAGGATCGAATCCCATTATTTGAAGGCAGCAAGTTTGCGTGAAATCCTGCAAACCACAAAGATGGAGGACATTGATACAATCCTTGGTTGGAAGACTTGTTTCCAAACGGTGCGTGCATCGAGCGTTGGAAGGGCTTCAGGTAGACCTGAAGGAACAGACAGAGATGGAGTGGTGGATAAGCGATGAGATGACCAGTGCGAACAGCTCAACTCATTCACTCGTGAGCATTCCTTGTGCTTAAGCACGATGCTTTGACATGTGCTTTAACGTCTTGTCTTGGTGAAGAGGACACTTAGTACTCCACTTCTGAATACTTTCATTAACTCCCACCTCTTCCTTCCGTAAGCAGAACACATCATGCATGCATATATACATATATATATATATATTAAACCCACTTTTGCCCTCTAGAAAGACTTAAAAACTACATTAGTGGAGGTGTGGAACGAACAAAACTACACACGAACTCTTTACCCCGTTGGACCTAAATCCAACGCTTGAGCTTTAACAGTCATATACTTTTGCTGGTTACATTCTTACACTTAAATTACTTGGTTAAACTGGAACATGGTTACTTTGGGTGAGTTTACAGGACTCCATTCGCAACTGACGGATGTGCGTGCACGTTAAGCAGTGGACATGTATTTGCTGCTCTACTTTCCAGATGAAACAGCAGTCAACATCACACACGACTACTCCACTCACGGTGACGGTGTCGCTGAATGAAGAGGCTCTTGAAGTCGCGCATGTCATAAGAGGAGTAGAGGTGCAATTTATTCAGTACCACAGAAAATGAGCATGTTAGTGAAGAATGCCTGACGGCGAGTGCAAATGTGCTGCTGAAACGAAAGGAGGTTGGTAAGGCGAGGGTGGAAGACGTGTGTGGATTCGGTGGTTCACTGGAGATGTCCCTTGACGTTGTCACCCTCTCAACAACGGCAGGAGCAAGAGTGATCCCAGTACGACTGAAACACAGAAGTAGGCATTTCAACACAGAACCTATAAGTGCGGCGACAATGAAGCACCTTGGCACATCATGTGGTGTTTCAAATTTGGGCGGGGCAGTGGGTGTGGAGGAGGTGCAAAGAGAATAGTGTGAGGCTGTAGTCTTGGCGACACGACGCAAACAAATGAAGGTGGGATACCATCCCTTTCCCTTTAATGTATAGGCAGGCATGTAGAAGGTGTGTGAATTGCGGGTGATTGTGCGGGCAAATTTGTATCTTACCGTAGGTGGTGTGGGCCAGCGCAGATCCTGCGTGATCAAAGCACATCAAAATGAGACATTCAACGGTAAAGTGGGTGGCCATGTTTAAGGCTACAATGCTCAAAACACGGCCATTCTGACACCTTAATAAGCTACATTTGCTGGTTGGAAACTTTTCATCAACTAAACGGTCAGTTGTGTCAACACCAATTCTGACAATTTAGCGCACTGTCAAAGCCTACTACCTTGCGATAGCAACAAGCCAATCATGTGGAGTGTCCACTTACCCGACGATGGTGGGGCTGCTAATGAATCACGGAAAACACCACGTTAGGGTGACGGACAAAGGGAAAATCGGCGCAAAGTGCTTGTTTGAGGCGACAGGTGCGAGTTAAGCAATGCAAATCATCAAACCACCGTGAGACTAGTTGAACCAAAATTGTACACGGCAAGCCCAGTCGGCTCCTTTCATTTCAACGTTTTGCATGTAAGCAGTGGCAAGTGAGGCTAACGTACGTTGCGGTTTCCAGTATTCTGAAAGACAAAATCCACAAATGTGACTTCACTCATCTCTGCAAGTCAACCCAAGTCTCCATGTCGTGGAGGCGATTGCATGGAGGGACTGGTGCCAACTGATAACTCACGATTGCATTGCGCCACCTCGGGTGATGTTCCTAAAGCCAAAATGAGAGCGAATCTTTCCACCTCTTCCAGTCACAGTTCGTGCATGCAACACAACCAGACAAATCTGCTTGCCTCCAATGTGATTTGGTCAATGGAGAGGACCAAATTAATATTTATGAATTCAGTGTCCTTAATTGTGACTGTTCAATTTTTCCACTCACCGCTTTGAGTAGAATCGACGGTCACCGTTAAGATTGAGTCCCCAGAACCCCATTGATAGCTGACGTATTTATCTTGAGGCATCACAGGAAGCTCGGCGTGGAAAACTCGTAGGTCTGAAGTCTCATTTTTCACCATGTCAGCTGCAAGATGGAAGAGAAGCAGTGGCTTAGCAAGTGGACGTCAAACTGCAGTAGGTGGGAGTGCGGAGAGTCAGTTGTTGTAGGAGGTGGGGTTGAAACCGAGCTGTCTTTCCCTGTGCTTCTAAGTTGGCTAGAGCGCACCATTACCAAATCTAAACACACATTCGAAGCTTTGCAA
Organism: Taenia solium; assembly: GCA_001870725.1. Lineage (NCBI taxonomy): Eukaryota > Metazoa > Platyhelminthes > Cestoda > Cyclophyllidea > Taeniidae > Taenia > Taenia solium. The sequence goes on along the minus strand of MIEF01005838.1, from coordinate 12,765 downwards.
ATTTAGTCGTTTAAGACTCACTGCAAATATTTGTCATATTTTCAACGAGCTGAAGTCCTTTCCATTCGCAGAGCTTCACACCGTTTGCACCGAATTGGGTCTATTCGAAATAAACAATTAGCACTTCATTGTACTTGTGAGTTATTCGAGTGTTTTATAGCCTGTCACAAGTAATCATGGCAAGAATGGCAAGTGATTGGCAAAGGAGATTGACTCACCACACCACTGCTATTTGCGCCTTTGACAGCAAAATCGACTCGATGGGAGTTTTGACCCTTGACAAAGCGTGAGAGTGGGAACGACGTCCGCACGTCAACCTCATCTGCCATCCAACATATTGTGGCATTAGGACTTGGAAACTCGTTTAGCGTTAACTAGATTTAGCCACGTGAATACCTTTGGCCGGTGTTGTGAAATTGCAGTGTGGCACAAAGAATGTTGAAACAAACATTCTGCTTCTGTTCGAATGCACGGCAAGGAGGAGGCTCTTCTGCAAAGTTACGTCCTTCATGGTGATGGTAACTCGATCTAAAGCAGAAGGAATATGCGGCGTAAACGCTAAATGTGGTAGATGATCTACTCGCAAAATACACTCCCTCTTTACTATTTCTGGTAGTTTCTGACATCCTATAGACCTATCATAGACCACTGCAATTTGGCAGCTTCAATTCGTCTCATTTGCAAGCCTTAGGCCATCATGTCCTCGATGAGGTAGGCAGACGTTGTTTTGAGCTACACAAGCTGTCTGCACTACACAACCTCCACAGCCAGTGGGAGGAAGGGACTTCAATTAAACATAAATGCTAGGCTTAGCAACGCACTCCATGAATGACAAAGCGGGAATAACGTTGAGCAGAGAAGTCCTACTTATGCGTCCGGATTTAACTCACTGAATGCATGTTGGGTTCATTCGGTGGGGTTTGAAATGCGAGTACAGAAATGGAATTAGGCCTACCGTTTTGTCGACGGCACGGACGGCCCCAAAATGTGCCGTTGACCGTACAATTGCCACCTTCAATCAGCATATCGTCCATTGAATTGCCAGTCACAACAGTTGCCTCCTAAACACAATGAATGTGTTCCCAACTAGATTCGTCATGCCAACTTCACCATATCAATGTACTTACTAAATGGTCACCATACAGGTAGTTCATCTCCTCTGATGGTCCCTTCGGCTTGCCAACGACTCGCGATCCCCACAGTCGTGGCTCTCCTTCGCCTTTAAGGAAAAGCATGTCTCATTACTCTTGCCCCATTTGCTAAGATGCCAACAAGGGAGGGGTTGCAAGTAAATGGGACAAACAGTGGGGGGATGAAGATTTTGAAGTGAATGCACACCTGTGCAGCAGGCCACACATAGCAGAACCACAACGATCGCCAGCATGATCCCTCGCTCCACTCTGTCAGGAGAGGTGTCCACCATGCCTTTATACCAGTTCTCCATCCATTTGGCCCATTTGATTGGAGCCTTTCTGCCTGCTTCACTGACCACAGATGTGATGTCAGTTTCTTCTTCAACTTGGAGGTCAGGGTGGTGTGTTCTCGCCATTGCAAAGTGTGCATAAGTTGGCACAACACTGAGTAGATCACAGAATTACACCCACGGAGGTGAGGCACATGATGGGGTGGATCGATGTCTGAAGAGACTTCTTCTCAATCAGGTGCTCTTCTATGCACTTCAGTAATTCCCAACCAAGGTGAATCTTTTGCTGCGCAAACCTCTACCAAACCATGTCCAAATTGGGTCTTCAACCTTGCCAACCCCTACCAAATCGTGACCATTGTTCTGACGTTCCAGTTTTGGTTTCGTCCTCTGTTTAGTCACTGAGACAAACAACTTCAGCAAAATGCACAGTATAATGCGGTGTTAAATGAGGGAGTCATGTGGTTCATTCAAATTAAAGTGGTAAATTAGCTTATCCGATGCAACCGCGACTCTGCTTACATGCCCAGACGTCCACTGGTGTCTGTGGCCATTGCCTCTACGACAAATTCTGCATCGGTACGTGCCAACTGTAGTGGCTACGATGACAATCGCGAAAATTGCTTCGATGTGCGCTAGTCAGTTGTTACGTGTATTGGAATGGCGTGGCTGTCAGAATGTGTTTGCCAAAATTGAGAAGCTCTGTGTAGGCTTTGATAGCCAAACCTTACCAACCAAATTACCACGACACATTGACCCAAATCTTTCTAGCGCCCACGTCTCAGCTGTGTCTGACCTACCAATAACTTCTTCTCGGTGTGATGCGGTGTGGAAAGGCACGGGATCTGTGGTCTCACACCACTCTTTACAGAACTGTGAAGCAGCAATGAGAGCGCAAAATTGTTGCGGGAATGCGCTAGGCTTACGCTGGTAATGCAATGCAATGTAATTGTTATTTAATGTAACGTAATGCAGCGCAACGTATTTCAAGGTGTAGGTTATTTACAATGTACTTGTTATTTACATGCGCCGTCTAGTCCTAGATGTTTTTGACAGAAGTATGCCATGCATGCGGAAAGGTAGGAGGCGATGGGTCGAGTGTCTCCGAAAGTGTCTGGTCCTACTGTTCGTAGATAATATGCGGCAATGTCTTTGGAACAGTTGCTGACGTGGAGAAATCGACGACGAAGTGAAGACAAGTTACAAGAGGCAGGTCGCCCTGGCAACGCACAATCGTACTGACACCCACTCCTGCTGCCACCGAAGTCGATGTTAAGCCTCACGTCCAACCATCATCTAGCTGGTAAGGAAAAGCCAAGTGAATGAATGCAAAAGCAACGACTGTTTTTGGAGAAAAGAGGGAGTATCCACTGCTCAAGAAGTAGTCTTCATTCCTTCTTATTCCTCCACTTAAGAAGTGAAGACAAGTTACAAGAGGCATGTCGCCCTGGCAACGCACAATCGTACTTAAACCCACTCTTGCTGCCACCGAAGTCGATGTTAAGCCTCACGTCCAACCGTCATCTAGCTGGTAAGGAAAAGCCAAGTGAATGAATGCAAAAGCAACGACTGTTTTTGGAGAAAAGAGGGAGTATCCACTGCTCAAGAAGTAGTCTTCATTCCTTCTTATTCCTCCACTTACCATCGCTTCAAATCACGATGTTTGAGATGACTTCATCACTTAAGCCCTCATTGTCACACAACCTGATTTTTACACATTCAACTGAGCTTCTTTTGCATTGCTTAGCTCCTAACATTTCATGTTTTCAATCCCACCCCTCAATCGAACTACTCTATTGGCCATTTTGTGTGCGACTTGACCTCCACCATCAAGTTTTCGTTTCCCCACTTACGGGTCGGGGAGGGCGGGCGGAGAGAAGCAGGGGCAGCGAAGTAATATGAGTCAAATAAATGCTCGAGGAAGCAACTAAACGGGGAGAAAATAGAAAATAACCAGATAGATAAGTGATCTAACAAATACATGAGCGAGTGGGAAGGTAGCCAGCCCATCAGTGGCTAGCCGTGAGGCGTAACAGGGCTTGCATCTCGACAGAAGGTGTTTCCTCGCGCATCGACACGCTGTTCTCGGCCATCACGTGATCACACACCGCCTGTCATGAGGAGTGAGTCAGTGACTAGCGCACTCCATACACATCGCACTTCCAGACATGGCCGTCGCGGCGGTCGGCAACGCGGTCAGCCTCTAACGCCGGCGCACCCTCCTCACCGTCTGGCGTTTCAACCGATAGTATGCACACGAAAGATGGCCTCAACCAACGACTATGTGGACTTATCTTGAATAGCCCATCACGCGTACTCCACTAGTGCCGATGGTACTGCTGTGGATTGGCCGCAAGTGGGAGTGAGTGCTTGTGTGCGCTCTCAACAACTATCTCGGGCTGCGTTGGTGGTGGTCATCAGGGCGGCAGAAAGCAGCGGCAGCTCAGTTTTGGAGCTACGTGTGCTAATGTTACTAAATCCTATGGATAACTGCTCGTAAAGAAGACTTAAAGCAGGGTGGAGGAGAGAGGTTGGGTGGTGAAAGTAATTAAGATCGACCACACGTTTGTCTTCCAGTTATATTCTTGATCATGGCAGTGCCACGTCCTTTCCTATGAAAATTCACTCCTGCACTCCAAGTTGGTGTCATGTCCTTTTCTATGAAAATTCACTCCTGGACTCCAAGTTGGTGTGTGGCAGGAGGAACTTCCCTTGGGCAAATCAGGGGGAGTGCGCTCATTCACATCCTTGAAAGGTCAATGCGCCAAGTGGAGGGAAGGATGGTACTTGATGGCGGAGGAAAGGAGTGTGGAGGAGTTAGTGCGTATGAGGCTGAATAAACACTTGGGGCGGACAAAAGTCGAGGAAGTCAATTCACCAATGTGGACACAAGCTTCAAACGTGGCTAGCATTATGAGAAGAGGTGAAATGGGGAGAGTGGGAATGGAGCCTGTCAAAAAATTAACATATTATCCCATTTCTCTGATGAAAAGTTGTTCTAGGCATTTCGTTTGTATGCGTGCAGTGTAATCTTCACCGCATATCTTCCGCAGGACCCTGACAAGATGAGACAACATGAGATGGGACAGTGAGGCTACATGCGAGTCGCGAAATAGGCGAAAATGTTTTGCAACGAAGGTAGGCACATTTCCAAGCTTAGTGAATTAACTCTCACCTGTTTCGGAGAAGCAAAACCCCATTATCTCAAAGTTTTACGCTCTTAATGCCGCTTCACGTTGCCATGGCGAGTGGGCGTGAGGTCACAGAGACGACGCCTTTCCACTCCGCATCGCATCACGAAGAAATTATCTGAAGGTCAAGGCAGTTGGGACGGGGAGTGAAAACGAAGCGGGTAGATGTGTAGTGGTAGCTTGGCTAGTAAATTTTCACCATCAAGATCGACACACAGCTTCCCCAACTGGGAGAGCACATTCTGACTACCTCGCCATTCCGTGCTCTAAAACAACTGTCTGGCACACGCCAAAGCAATTGTTGAGACTGCCATGGTGAGCGCAAGAGGCGGCACGAAGGTATGCAGCACTGGTTGTAGAGGGAATAGCTACAGACACTAGCGGACGTCATGCATGTGAACAGAGACGCGGTTGAATTGGGAGAGCTGACGTGCCTTGCCAATTTGAAGCACGCTAGCGAGCACACTTTGCTCGCGGCGCAATGAGAGCCAACTCATGGTTACTTTCTCTTTCGAAAGCACTTTACCACCTGACCAATCTTGGTGACGCTGAGTGATTCCTTGCATTCTGGCAAATCTGTCGATTCTCCCTCCTTCCATTTAGTAATCCCGACGCAAACAAGGTCACTAAAATGCGCCACTGGCAAGTGCTTCATCTAGCTCTACCCATCCCTATCAAGCCAATTTCAATACAGGTTAATCAAATTATGCCCACACCACTTCCTCGCAAGTCCATTCGATCATCACGACTACTTTTCGAGTTTGAATCGCTTCATACTTGTAAGCTTTCATTGACATTTTCGGCTGATATTATTTGCCCCTAAATGCCCTCCGTTCGATCGTGGTAGTGGTAGGTCTTGGTTTATTTCCCCTGTCGTATGTCTAATGCCTGAGAGCGAACTGTTTAGATGTAGGCACAGATGTTCTGTGCACTCGTCCCTTCCTACCCCGTGACTCATGTACAAGATGTTGGCGGGCGTTATTTACGGCCTGCCCGTAATGTGGCATCTGGTAGTTGGTTGACAAGGCGTATGCAGACACGGGCTGAATTGCAGAGTAGACCCGCTTTACTTCGCCGTCGGTTGGTGCTCCATGTGTACTAGCCAGTATTTCAGCATTGGTGAGTCTCATTTTCGCCAAAACGTGCGAGATCTCGGAGATACTGTACTTCATGCTTCCCTCATTCGGTGTGAAGTATACAACACGTCAACTCGATATAGGCATTTTCGCCTTCTACTCTCCCCACTTTTTGTTCATCAGAACGATTAAAATGCTTTCCTTCAGCCATTCGGAAAGTTGAAATGATCCATTTTCCTCATTTTGAATGCTTCCCGTGAGCAGTGTGCGCAGGTCCGTCACGGCCTGCCTCATACATTCATCGTATGATCGCCGAACTGGCTTCCACATTTCGTTGTTAGGGGAAGCGATGGAGGAATGGAGAGGCAGACGGTTGAGCAAAGATAGAGATAAGTGGGTCGGTAGGTGGACAGATGAAGAGGTAGATGCTGCCCCAGACGGGCAACTCAAGCTAACCAAGTAAACAGTTGAATTTCAATTCTTCACGATACATCCTCACAAGCAAGCTGTTATAATAAGCTATAATGTGGAAAATGATAACGCAAGCGTAGAATGGAAGTGGAACACTGCATTGCTACGAAGGCTGCAGTCACTATGTAGTGGTCGTAGCGATAAGCGCGCTTCAGACAGGGCTGTGCACCACGAAATGCAGCTTGCCAATTGGTATCAAGAGACTGGTCTGTGGGCTGGGACTACACTGCACTTTCACCCACGCCTGCTTACGCCTCGTCATGCAAATATCAAATGCCACATTACGGACAGGCCTTAAACATTGCCCACTAACATCCTGTGCATGAGTAGAGGGGTAGGAGAGGAGCGGGTGCACAGAACATTCGCACCTGCATCTGAATAACTGGATCAGTTGAAATGCGTGTGCAATGGGCAGGCCGGTGTGTGTGTGTGTGTCTGTGTGTGCCTGTGTGTGGCAGTGGAACGACTACTGCGCGTATACAGGACAGCCGATCATGGTGGGGCCGTGAACGGCACGCGCTTACTTAAGCAGTGTTAGTAGCAGTGATGTGACCAAGATGCAGCATTAGCAACGAGCATCTGTTTTGCCTCCGCCACCCATGAGTAAAGCATTAGATACATGATAAAGAAATGAAGCCAAGACCTATCACCACCACCACCATCGACACAAAGAGAGACAAGTGGAAAGAGCAAGCAGCAACAGCAAATGGAAAATGAAGCTCCACTCTGCGATGAGGCATGCCATGCATGCAGTGAGGTGGAAGGCAACGGGTCGAGCGTCTCCGAGAGTGTCTGGTTCTTCTGCTCGCAGATAACATGCGGCAATGTCTTTGGGACACATGGTTGTCTTAACCTTTATTTCAACGCATAATAGCGATTTGTCCTTCTCCTACTTCTAGGAGGGATGTATGTTCTTGTTCTATAGCGTACTTGCAATAACGATGATGTAGAGGTATGCATTTAGTAAGTATCCCTAAAGGGCTAGGTATATGAATTGTTTAAAAGGACAAAGGATTGACAATGGATATGTGGTAAGTAACAGTCTGGCTGGAATACAAATCGCATGTTATAGTAAATCAACGTGCTTGCCTTCATTGTCGACAGTACGATGGGAGGGGAGACTTGAGAGGAGGGGTCTGGGATGGGCTGGAGTAGTGGAAGGGAGTAGGAAACGTCAGCGCTGACGTGGAACAGGGTGAGAGGCAGAAAGAGAAGACATGGTCACCAGTAAAGTTCAGTGCAGTCTTAACTATGAATGCGGTAGGATGAAGGTGTGAGCACACGATGGGCAGTAGACATGGACAATCGAAATTGAGTGGAACTCACCAAAATGGCATAGATGAGGGCTGACTGGGGAGGGAAAGGAGACAGGAGAAGCGTAAATTTCACTTCGAAGGATGTCAAGATGTGATTACAAAACGGGGATGGGGTAAGAACTAGTTCTGGCCTCACTTAAAGGCAATGAAGAAGGTAGATACATGAGTGTGCATCCGTAAATCTCTTAAGGGTAACAAATTTGATAGACAAGATGCGGTGAGGATTGGTCGCGTATCACGTAGGACTGCTCACTGTTTTGAAGGAACGTAAGGATGATGGGAGAAGAATGAGACACCTGCAATGGTGGTACTGGAGTGGAAGTTGAGAGGCGATCAGGATGCATGAGAGTTGCATCTCGTTCCCCGACCAGAAGGTGCCAATGGTCCCTACGTGTTTACGATGAAGCCTAATACCTGACGGACAGAAGCAAATTCTGTGGCGAATGAAGCACTACAAGAAAGATGAAATGCAAAGAGATCAGTGTTGTTTGCATGCTGGGGTAGAGAGACGAATCTAGTCATGCCTTATCCAACCCAGCCTAGTTCACCTTAGCGTACTTCAGTGCATCCACAGTGCGTAAGCGACTGGAGGCACATGGTTTTGGTCCTGCACACATGACACCTATTGCATAACTGCACCATGAATTATGAAGGTGCGTAGAGATATGATGAAGGCATGGGTGTGGCAAAGAGCAGAGCGACTCACCCCTAAGCATAACTACTGAACTTGCACATGTAAGTAGCCGGTGGGTGGGTGCTTCTGCGAATTTCTCCCTTC
>MIEF01005832.1:0-13115 GCA_001870725.1 Taenia solium | reverse complement strand
TAGGGCCTCATAGGAACGGGATGCATATGATCCAAGTGTACAAAGCATAAAACGATGCTATCGAATGGCGTCCTGCTCGTTCTACATCTGTAGATGCACATTTTGGCGAAGGGAGGCAAGTTGCCAGAGAACAGAAGAGAGAGCTTAGAGAGGATGCTTGACCACAACTTCACTGATCCTTCGTGGCAGTTGCACCGGACTTGGAATTCACGACTAGTGTCGCTTCAGTTGTTAGTAGCTTCCTTGCAGAACACGAGGGCGAGGGAGGTGCCAAAGATGGACGTCGATCTCAGCCCTTCTGTTACGAGTATCCTGAGGTTCTCCCATCCGTAGCACATGCACTTCTTTCACACCGCCAAAGTTCGCCAGAAGCGGTATAGAGCAGGATAAAACCCACCAGAGTCGGGTCTGCTTTCCACTGCCACCAATGTAGCGTCCCGAGGCTCCCTTTAAGGTAAAAGAAGGCATAGTAATGGGGCAGAATATGTATTCTGGAAACAGAGGGCTTGGGGGCTGTTGGCACGGCCCAGAGGCCGGTCAACCGGCTAGTACAATATGGCCAAGAAGGTGACCGAAACCGGCAGTTCGAACAAACAAAGTATTACAAGCACCCTTAGAGAACCTTCGCCAGATGCATCAAAACAAAAGCGCCTTTGTAATTAGGCAGAGCCAATTCCTTTTTCCTAATAAAAAACGGTTTTACTTTTAAAAGGTACTATTTTGCAAGAATGTTGTTTTAAAAACCAAGTTATGCAACAGTAAATTAAATGAAGGAGCTCAGATGAGAAATGGAATATCGTGGTCTTGATGACACATTTTTCCTTAATTTTGCACCCTTTAACATGTTTTTAACTTTTTAACAGACAATAAATGCATGTGTGTTTAGCATACTCAGAATGAGATACATGAGTGTCAGGTTTGTTTGACGCGGAAGCATTATCATTGAATTGTGAAAATTTTATATTTCTTTGAGTTCCTACTTACCATTCTGTGAACTCTTTAAAAAAATTTGATGATTTAGTTTGATTTTTGGCGTTGCTAGTGCCTACTAAGTGGAAATAAGTACTATGAACACCAATCAGGTTAATTCGGAATAGAGTTTTTCAAAGTGGAAATGCGACCCCATTTTCGGTTGACAAAAGTATAATAAGCCTAATTGAGTGCATAGGAACTTTTTAATTTGAATGCTAGGGAACTTTTGATTCCTTTAACCCGTTTCTTCCTTTGACTCAAGCAAAAACGTGCCTTTGAAAAAAGTGTTTGACTTAGTGCTAAAGCAATTTAGTTGTCAAGGCGGGATCTAGAATTCGTATCGGTCAGCAGGTGGGCTCATTAACTTGTCAAACTTCGAAAGTTCCACGCCCACTTTTGTGGTGGACCAATAGGCATGCCCCAAATGGCCGCACCGTTTCCGCGACTCCTTCTTTTACTTCAAAAAAGCAACATGCCAGTGAACGACCTCTCGGAGAGCTTTTGGCTCTGCTTGAACACCACTGACTACATAGACGCTCTAGGTGCCGTCATCTTTGTGACAGAGATTTTTGGCCTCCTTCCAGGCCTCCTGGCCGCTGTGCTGCTCTGTCAATTGGATGGAAAAACTCGAACCAGTCTGCTAATGCTTCGTACCCTTGTCATATGCGCTGTCTTACAATTGATAATTAATCTCATTGCTGACATCTATCCCTATCCAATACGAACCGCGAGCTATGGCTTCAACATCTTCATGTGCATTATATGGACCAGTCGTTTCGCCTTCTGGATCTTCGCCATTATTGGAGCGCATGCACAGCTCTACTTCAGCACACATCGCACCCTCCAGATCGTTGCCAATCTCCAGCTCTCCTTCGCGTCCAGTCGAAACGTCGACCTTGTCTACATAGCAGGTCTGACCCTCTATAGTGCTATAATAACTGTGCCACAAGTATTTACGATAGAATATGATGGAGATCGGTGTTACTGTAGCGAGACCCTGATGGAACTCTCCTTCCTTCAAATTGCCTATGCCCAAGTCTACATCTTCTTCACTCAAGTCCTATTGGTAAATAGTGTAGTCCTACTAATCTCCTGTTACCTCATCATTAAGTGGGTGAAAAATACACCCCGTGAAAAGTTTATGGACACCTTGAACACTCTGAGTTTTCCCAACACCCCAGAGCAGGAGTTGAAAGCCTACAGTGAAGTGAAAGGCTGGTCCACCTCAACTATGTGCATAGTGCCCATGTTTGTATCCTACGTCGTCGCCTTCTCCTACGACACAACCTACCAATTCCTCAGTGCTATTGGGCTGACCTACTACCCTATAAACGGCTTAACCCAGAAATTTGGTGTGTGGATTCAACTCCTTCATCCCATGCTCATACCCTACTATCTCTTCTACTACATTCCGGCATTGCGATTTTGGGTGCTCAAACGTTGGCATTGGGCAGTGCGGTCCTGCCGACGACAAGGGCGACATAATCATCCATTGTGATAGGGAAAACTGGGTCTCCTCACCATCCATTCCATGATTTGTTCCTTTTCCTCTTCGCTGCAAGCCTTCAATAAAATCATTGGTTGTTGTACTAATCAAAGAGTTGTATGAGAGTCGAGTAGAATAGAGAGGGGCAGGCTTGACTTCTCGTCGGTGTGGAAACCATTGAGTAAGATGGAAGGGAAGTATCTTGCATTTAATGGGTTATGGGGCATTTAATAAATCGGAATGTGAATGGCTCAGTCACAGTGAGATACCAGGTACAGTTCATGGCCTATCAATACCGGTGGAACCCTTCGCGTACGTCCAAGAAGAAGAAGTCCTCTTGGATGGTTTTTGATTGTTTCTACTCTGGTTTTGAATTGTTCCACGCCAAAATCTGCCAAGAGGAAGATTAACAATGACCGTTTCAAAGGGTAACCTTTTATTGGGAGGAATCAGACTCCCTCTATGAGGGAGGATCGAGGTAGAATAACCATAAAATCATTTGAAGGGAAGAGCAGAAATCTGCGGATCCCTGATGCAGTATCGAAGCAACTACCAGGAGAGTTGCGGCTAAATTCTGGTCTGTTAGTGACGGGATTTAGTGTAATCGCCTATCACAAGCCGATAAGGAGTGAGGAACATATCTTTGCATCACCAAGGTCTTAAGCGAACGTATCGAGGGTCGGTTTCGGTGAAGGAGGCCACTTAGGTGCTCCAGCAATGCGCCTCTACCGGGTGGATCGGCCTTCTAGCTACAATACAGCGGTCTGTCCAAGTATTGCGTCCCCCTTCGTCTTTAGAGAAATTTAGGGGTGCTACTCTGGTAGCCACAGAAAGCGGAGCCGACCTTAAAAAACATCCATACTGAAGAGCTGTCTTAGTGCCATGGTCTGTAAGATCGCTTTTGACAATGGAAGTGACATTTTACATTGAACTACTCAGGAATGTTCGCTATGGAGCTGTCTATGGCACGTGAATGAAGGTGCCAATTTGGTAAACACGAGGCACCCTCTTCACCTATCCGCTGGTTGGATAGGTCCGGTTGGACAGCATTGAACTACTCAGCGCTTAATCCAGTGTTTCTACGACTACCGATGGACACTCGTGACATCTAGCGGATTACTTGGATCCGCTTCCCGTACGGGGCGAAATTCCAGAAGGAACATTGGCGATGTTGTAGACAAGAATTTCCTTAATTGTATGGCTTTGTTATTGATAACTGACGTGTGAAGTTAACTAAGGAAAGCACCGAAGACGGTGTTTTGATGAGGCCTTCGGGTAGGCTGGTCTCTTGACCCTAGAAAATATCTTGACCTGCCTCAGTTTCATGTACTTCATCGGCTTCAGGAAGGTTAGTGTGTCAGTGGAATGCAGACCGGATCTTTAAGTAAAGTTGTTATGAATCCCACTGTTGAGTGATAAACCTTAGCGATGGGAATGAAGTCTGTAAGGCCCTGAATAGGGGAATCGGTAACTCTTTTCGACAGAAGAGCTGAACATGGCGTCTACTTTTGACGGTTCGCAGGAAATCCATTGCTACCCAAAGCGGTACCATCTCTGATTTTATCTGGAGCAGATGTGGATGTGAATTGAGTGAACTTGCAATGCCTCCTCCACCTCTTTACTAACCGGACAGACTGGGCTGAGAAATGGTAACAAAGCTATGCTAAGCTATGTCTTAGGGCCAGCACCTTCTCCGCCACCGAGTCAAGTTGCCAAACAGGGCGCAACACCAAATCCAGTAGGAGTACCAAGAGGTCAGGTCAGAAGGCTCCTCAGTTGAGTGAGTTACCAATGACTGCCACAGTTGACTTGTGAGTGTTCCTCCTTCCAACACCGCCTATGAGAGGCGCCAAAGACGAAGGTGTTGTTTTTTTTGCCCTCGGTTTGGGCAAAGGGATCATTCAGAAGTGCCTTTGTGGAGCAGACTGACTTTCGGGGCATACCAATAGCCCCTAGCCAAACTACATGTCAAATGTGCGTATTCTACCCGAGCATTATGTCTTCTTGCGTATTGAGGAAAGCCTCGGGGTGTTACAATGCCTTCCTAAGTTAATTTAGACAAATTTTTTTTGCCCAGCAAGGTTAAAAAAAGCTTAAGGAAGCATTTGCATCCCCTCGATTAGCAGGCCTCATCTCCCTATCCGAAGCCAGACTTTAAAATCATCCATGAAAGTCGAGAATCGCATTACAGTGACCTTTTCCACATTTGGAGTAGGCTTAATTCCTGTCTATTTCTCCCAACTGGTCAAAATATAATAAAATTGTCCCTAAATGTCGAAATTCTCCTTAACTTTTATAAGAACTTTCACTCCTCTGCACGATTTTGAAGGCTTCTTTTTTCCACGCTACACACTCACATAATTATAAGCGAAAACTATTTCAAAAGAAAGCTATTTATCTTTGACTAGAATGCCTTATAAGGCGATGGCGTCGGTAGCCTTGGCAATTACGAGTGGTTGGGCGTGTGCGGTGCAATTTTATCCATACTTTGCGAAGTAATTACAGATTGTAAAGTTGAAATATATTGAGAGGGAGGGAGAGACTTATGGAGGCTTCCTACTAACATCGAGCTGTAAGACCTACAACCAACATAGTCCTATCATTTGACAGTTGAGAACTTCATCTCTCTAAGAGATTTGGAAGATTTAAGGATAGAAAAAAGATAACCAAACGACGCATGCATTTTTGCAGTGTTACGAGTCCCTTGTGAACCCGTGATGCGTACAGGCGAGAGGAAGTGTTACTCCCCTTAAGTGCTGGATTGGTCATGCTTATGGAAAGAAAAGAAATTTTGAGAATAATCACTAATCAAATGTGATGTTGAGTTTGTTTAAGGATTATACTCCTTTTGGACGTAATTACTAAGGCTTTCTTAGTTACGGTAGGGGGCGATAAGGTCTTCAGAGATGACTTGAGGTTGGGACATAAAGCAGCACCATAAATCTCCACCAGCATTACAAAAATGACCAACATTCACAGTCTACTTTGAATTTTTAAGGTACGCATCAAAAGCCTTACTATGGTACTTTCCAAATGGAGACTAGAAAACCATAGTAATGTTGACTCAATGGCCTTTAAGTTTCCCTTAAAAAATTATACTTTTAACGCCAACCATTTAGCCAATCTGTGTAGAAAAATGGAAAAAATGCGACCACCACGCAGAAGTAATACGTAATTTAGGAGTTTACTTAAAGGTAATCTTTGGCGGAATAAACAAGACTTGACTCACTTCCAAAAGTTCTTACTTTATTTGCTAATTTGTAAAAATAATAGATACGAGGCGAGAAAAATTTAAGGTAACGCAGACAATCTCCTTGAATAACACATTCGTATCCCGGGTTGCCTATGTACGGGAAGTGAAGGCCCTGACTATCCACATTACTATCACACGCATTTACCCCAAACGTCTACTATGTGTAAAAAAACGTAATGGTCTAACTCCATTAACAAAAAAAGACAGAATTCAACGCTTGCAGTGTGGGTGATTATCTTCATCACACCCCAAACTATGGCAGTGGGGTATTCTCTGGAGGGTATAAAGCGGAGGCGTGAGACCCTGCATTGTCCTGTACAATGAGTTTACTCCTAAACCCGTCCTACTCTTTTGCTAAAATTTTTGTTGATTTAAAAATTGCATAAATGGAAGATAATATGCTACAACTTCGGCAGTCTGATTTTCGAAATTCTAATAACTCGATCTGAAGGTCGAAGTAAAAGAGAACCAACTAAGGTTGGTTGACGCATTAAAACAAATCCGTTCTACATATTAATTTCGTTTAAATTACAGTGCTAAATTATAATCGAGCTTCAGCGTATGCAGCGCAAACCTTAATTTCTTGAATAAAACTATTTTAATCTGCATTAATTAAGCTTATAATTGTTAGTAGATATGGATTAACTGGCAGAGCCAATTAACGGCTTACTTGTTGAATAAACATGTCGCGTATGTCTGTTCCAGCTAGTAACATGCTACCATAAAATTAAGATCGCTTACATAAAAAATTTGAACATTTGCTTGGGACTGAATTGTGGAATCTGATTAATTTCAGAAGGAAATTTAGGCAGACAGATAGAAAAGCGGTTTATTTTTCTTGTGCAAAAATTATAAAAGAAATGATTGATGTAGTAAGGCAAAACTTCCCTTTAGAGTAATAGATGAATATTACTCAAAGAGCATATATGGTAGTGTCTCCAGACTCCCTTTAAGGTAAAAGTAGGCATAGTACTAGGGCAGAATATATATATTCTAAAAATGGGATGTATTTGGGGCTGCTGACACTTTCTGGAGACTAGCCAACCTACTAGCACAAAATGGCCTCCCAAGTGATCGGAACGGACGGTTCGAACAAACAAAGTACTACACAGCCCCCCTCTCCTTTCGATCGTCGTCGCCGACGCTCCCCTCAGTCAGCCTCCCTTGCCAGCCATTGCAACGTAACCAGTGCTGCGAGAAGCACCCACGAGCTAATCGTGTCAGTCATCGAGATTTAAGCGCATGCGTTCTTGTAGTGCCATCGTTTCTGCGTAGCACTCGGTGCGGCAAAAGCGTATTTTTTAGTCCTCCTCTCCCACGATAATGTGGCTCAAAGAAATGATGGGGGTAAGAATCCAAGTTTTAGATTAGTAGAGAAATACACAACACATATTGTGATTCCAGACTTTTTGATGCTGTGGGACATTGACGATGGTATCATAGAATCCTGGGCAAATGGGACAACCATGCCTTATGGGAACGGGATGCACGCAATCCAAGTGTGCAAATCATAAAACCATGCCATCCAATGGCGCCCTGCACATTCTACATCCGTAGATACACATTTAACAAAGAGAGGCGAGGTGCCCATGAACAGGAGAGAGAGAGAGCTTGACTACAACGTCACTGATCCCTCTTGGCAGCTCCACTGGATATGGAGTTTACAGCTAGTTTCGATCCGGGTGTTAATAACTTCCTTGCAGAACACGAGAGCGAGGGAGATGCCGAAGATGGACGTCGATCTCAGATCTTCTATTACGAGATGCCAGAGGTTCTCCCATCCATAGCACATGCACTTCTTTCACACCGCCAAAGTTTGCTAGAAACGGTAAGGAGCAGGATAAAATCCATCAAGGTCGGGTCCGCTTTTCGCTGCCACCAATGTAGCTTTCCGAAAATTCCTTTAAGGTAAAAGAAGGTATAGTACTAGGGCAGAATACATATATTCTGGAAATGGAGGAATTGAGGGCCGCTGGCACAGCCCGGAGACCGGCCAACCGGCTAGTAACTTATGGCCACCCAAGTGACCGAAACCGACAGTTCGAACAAAGTACTACACATATATTACCCATATTAAGGGTGCTGGAACAGACTGGCCTTCAGGACGCCCGACGGAGGAACAGAGTTGGAACACTAATTAACTAGATACCAAAATCATGCATTCAACTACCAAATAAATTACTACAGCACATGATACGTCCTAATTAATTGTAACAGAGGTAAAATTAGTTCAGGATAAAAAATTTCAAAGGCAAGTTTCCTTCCCGCCTAGTGTTCCTTTTCAAGGAGCGCAATTAATGGGAGCTTTGCAATTGCCACTTAAAGTCGCTTAGATTTTAGGGTATGCAAATAACAAAGCAAAATGTCTTTTCTTTAGAAAATACATTTACTCATATTAATTAATTGTTTTACGTGATAACGGAAGATTAAGTGGAATACTTTATTTGTTCGAATTGTCGGTTTTGGCCACTTGGGTGGCCATGTTGTACTAGCTGGTTGGCCGGCTTTCTGGCCGTGCCAACAGCCCTCTAATCCCTCTGTTTCCAGAATACGTGTATTCTGCCCTAACACTATACCTTCTTTTACATTAAAGAAATTCTCGAGACGCTACAACACTTTCAGTTAAATTTTCCTAATAATACTTAAAGCGATCATGCCTTTTATGCTACTACCAAGCTCTTTAAACTGTAGGCAGCACATTTTTTCCTCGATATGTTTTTGACGATTCGTCAATGTTTCTTTTGCACTACATGCATTTTATTGATACGCTCTAGGATTGCATGGGTAAAATGGGTGATTGTTGCGTTTTTAAATAAGATTTTACTGTCGTTTATTAAATACAATGCTTTTTAATTGTGATTGGATTGTGTTTTATTTTTATACCACTACAAAAATGCTGTAGCGTTAAGAGTCTTCTCTGATTCTCTGAAGGCAAATAAAGGTAATTGGTCTGCTGTCATGGCTTGAAGAACAGTCCAATCATGCAGGATAATATTGCCACCCAAGTGACAGAAACTGATACCGATAGTTAAATAAACAAAGTATTATGCATGTAATACTTTGTTTTCTCCAACTGCTGCTTTTGGCCATATTGCACTAGCCAAATGGAGTTGTCTCCGGGCCATGACGGCAAACACACTCCCTCTCTTTGCTGTATGTATGTATTCTGCTGTAGTGTTATGTCCTCTTTTGACTTCAAAGAAGTCTTAAGATGCTACGAAGAACGCTATTGTTTTCCAATTTTATCGCTCACTTCATAAAAAAAACTATTTGTGTGAAATTTGTACACTTTGAGCCAAAATAGAGCGTTGGCGTCTTGCAAACGTCAATTTTCCTTCTTATAGTGACAACAAAATGCTGACATTGCAGAGAATCGTGGGGCAAAATTTTAAGGTTTGATTGTCGCATTTCCAATAGCTCTATTAAAGTTTTTATTTTTCGACGCAATTTGCGTTAAAAAAGGTTTATAAAACTCATTTGTTTACTTTTTGCTTAAATATCATCTGCAAAAATTCATTGACACAATCAAATGAAACTTTAGTTTTTTCCAATGACAATAAGCGATAAGGTCACTCGATCTTTAACCCACTTTTACGAAAATGGGTCGCGGTGATCTTTCGAAATACGAGCTTTACAAGAACCAAGTTTCTGACCAATGGGGCTTTAAGATTACGACATATGATTGTCACACCTTCATAACAGGCGTTTTCGAACACACACCAGCTGCAAAAGCTGGCGTAGGAATTAATGACGTAATTGTATCAATTAATCACGTTCCGTGTGGTAGGACTTGTACCTGTGTTCAAATTCTAAATTTTTAAACGCTTTATAAAAGCCTATGTAGTAGGTTTAAATGTTCAAACGCACGTCCAAATTGGATGTGTAATCCACCTCCCACGCATTTCATAAGCCTTAATATAATTTTATCAAAATTTGTTTGGTTTGATAGAAAACATCTCGCATGATAAAATTTGCCAAGTGATTCAACAAGCAAATTGCCACATGGTTTTGGTAACTCGCAGACCACGGAGCGACGAAGCAAGCGAGTTTGTCGAAATTACCAGAAATTGTGAGTTTGATATTTTTTTCGAAGTGCTTTACCTACTTAACCACTAATGATGCATTTTCTTTTCTAATTTAATATCAATATTTAGTTACTATCATTCACTAGTAAAGTTGTGGCCTGGACTTGCGTTTTTTTCCCATATTGTCGTTGGTTTTAAAATTTTTCAACTAAACACTGGGAACACTTGTGTCAGCGGAAGCTCTGGCCACATTCAAGCTCATGCTCACTTGTTTGCTGTTTCGCAGTTGAACCTTAAGGGTGATCAGCCTTACTTGTATAAATTGAATTTAAATTTTTTTAGTGGCAATAAGGGAGCCCAATTCCACTGGTGACAATGGAGATGCAGTAAGTCATATTTTTCTCTTTGCTAATGAACATTCATTCCCTGCATTTTAAACTGTGAAATAAGCATAAAATTGCTTTTTCTTTACTACACCACCAGTCTGATTGACATAAACCCTCCTGCGAATTTACTGAAATGGAAATCTTCCTTCCATAATCCCTTAAGAAATCACGTGCCTACGGTGTTATAGCTTCGTTGTCCATCACCCTAACTGAGTTTTACTGTTTTCGACAATATGAACTAGGTGTAACTTAAACTGTTTGATCTTTGTTTGGGATATCACTGAACAAAAATGGCATGGCTCTGAGATTTTGGCGTCGTCAACAGTGTGGGGTGCACTTTACAGAACCCCAAACTTCATACGCTGCAGCGTACTAAGCACCGTTAATGTTTTTTTTTACACGATGAGTAGCCGATCGCCTACAGGCTGTCAAGAAAATACCCACAACTATATGTTCAAGTAACTGGCAAAGTACATTCCTGATTCATCATCGTCACACCTGTATCACCGAGGTCTTGAGAGCTTACACCCTCAAGTATTACCAAGTTACCTGTATTTTGACGCACTTACCGTAATGACAACTACTGTTGATTAGGTCATTTCCATGGGATCGGAGGGCGTAGGAGGTGCGGACGGTTATCTTGAGGCACGCTATTTTGTCCCTCCAATTGAGCTGTTTCCTTTTCAGCTACCTTAAAACACACAAATCCACACACCCACTCACACACAGACATGCCGAAGGGTCTCTGTGTAGCTCACTCACACCGTGCTGCGCTCGGTGGAATGCGCTGGTAGACATAAAGAGGCAACTACAAATAATAAGCCTCCATCACACTACGATTCCGTCGCGAGTGCAATAGCCTCAATTAATGATGGGGAGCAGTATTTGCGTGGTTGATGCCGTTAAGCGTTAGCTTTAGCATGTAGTGAGTGTATGTAGGCAGGTTCGCCTGAACAAGTGGTTCGGAGGTTGCTACAAAGCTGTATTTACAACCGACAGCCTTAGGAAGGGCTCCTACGGTTCTTAAAATTAAACTTTACCCCTAAAATCACCCCAAATTCTTTCGCATTCGTTCTCCATTCAAGATGTGAGTAAGTTTTCCCTGTCTCAACAACATCTCTCCCGAAATCACATCTTTAGCATCCTACTCACGACGCTGGAATAAACAAAGCCAAAGGGACTTACAAATTCACCATTTTACGTACCCAATGACCCAAATCTTAAAGGCTTAGTTTAATTGATTGATGCAAACTTGCCTCTGTCCCTATTGTCGGCAAATGTATCAATGTTTTCATTACAAAGGAATTTTTTACCCACAAGTGCGTCACATCGACAGGCTCGTGATTGCATGATGAACTGTTTCGTGATCGCGTAAGTGTATGAGGCATTAACTGGCGGCTTAAGGATTTTTGCACGCCAACTTGGCATTGCTTGCCCCTGGGGGGTGCGATGATTCACGATCACGACCCAACTTGGTTTCTGCAGGTCACCAACCGCCTAAGAGGTCACCAACCTCCTGCTAGCTCAAACAGGTTTGGTTAACAGGAAAGACGCCTTTAGCATATGTAAGCACTACCGGCAAGGTGGACTCTTTTCTCTTTTCAGCCGAAGAACTATGACGAGGTTAAACGTAGACGCCAATCAAAGCCTAAAGAGAGTCTGGAGGACAGCCACTGGCCTATAGCGAGGGAGAATGGAGAAGATAGGGAAAAAACTTCAAGCAAACGTCGGCCTAAATCGATGTCGGAGCTTTATGAAATTAAGGAGGATGAAAGTAAAAACAACATGAGAAGGAAGAGGACGCAGTACGAACAAAAGAAGCGTCAGATCTATATGGACGCCAAGAGACCCGAAGATCACCTAACCAATGGAGTGGTGGAGGATGGAACGATTAAGCATGCACACAGAAGTAAAGGCGTCGATAACACCAAAACCCATCTGTCTAAAAAGAAGTCCAAGCACCTATACAAGTCAAAGGCGGAGACTGACATGGATACGATGGAAAATTGCCGAAGTAGTACAGTAATTCAACAGGAGGAGGAGAAAGTCGAAGATCCAAAGCCCCCATTTCCTTCAATGTCTGACCTTCAAAGGAGTCTGCCTGCCGGAAAGCGAAGAACTCTGCTGCTCAGCACCGGCAGGTCTTTGGAGGATCGAATCGCAAGCTTGAACGACTTGTAAAATAGCAACTCAACGCGGGCCAAAGATCACGTCTGTATTCTTTTGGTTTTGAAACACCAATACTTGCCTCGGGACGGTTAACACCTACACTGAAGCTTTTCCTTACAAGTGACCTATTTTCATTCCATCAACGTGAATAATCTCCTCCTAGTTAACACTAACTGTTTAAAGGAGAAGAGTATGAAGCAAAGCAGAAGGCAAAACAAATAACAAAGTTAACAGCAGTGGGGGGTAAAAAACAAAAATTCAAACAGACAACAGATGGTGGTCTAGTGGTTACTAAGGTAATAGTAAATATTTGTAGTATTTATTAGAATAGAACAAGGAAACACATTAAAAGAGGTATTAGGTAACCATTTTAATAAAAAAGCGAAGACATACCAACCGGTTAAAAATTAAATAAACTTTATTGCTCTATCCACAAGAAGGGTTGGAGGAGGGCACGATGATACCATTAGCAAATGCTGCGTAAAATATCAAACTCATTTGGCACGAATCTAAGGTGAAATTAGACCTTATTGCCATCCCAATGGATTTTGCTTACTGTTTAGAGCGAATTCACACCGGATATTTTCCTGCATTCCGCATTACCCCCGTTAGAGCGCCTGTAGCGTCCCGAGACTCCCTTTAAGGTAAAAGAAGGCATAGTACTGGGGCAGAATATATACTCAGGAAACAGAGGGCTTGAAGGCTGCTGGCACGGCCCAAAGGCCGGCCAACCGGCTGGTACAAGATGGCCACTCAAGTGACCGAAACCGGCAGTTCGAACAAACAAAGTATTACACAGCCCCTCTCTTCTTTCGAGCGTCGTA
>MIEF01005829.1:0-15728 GCA_001870725.1 Taenia solium | reverse complement strand
TAGGATTGGAGGAAATGAGGATGCTGACTCGCACACCCCGTCGTCCCATCTAATGTTCAGATGGCATTCTTCACACTGGTGGCTGCCACCATCAGGGGAATCAGCCTTTAGCGATCACATTGAAAAAGTGGCTGATGCGATAATGATGCACATCTTTGGGAAGAGATTACATAGGAAGACGCCGACAAATCCAGAAAAGATCTAGGGCCGAACCCATTAAAATAACCTCTCTTCGTGACTTTCGTCCTACCGCTTTTGTACATCGTTAAGCCATAAGGTTAAGGGAAGTGAAAATAACGTAAATACAGTTAGTAATTTTGCAATCACGTTTTATGTCACAGCCTTCACAAACTCGTCAGCAAATCATAGACATTGTCGGTGCCATAGGGGTTTGGAATAAGTTGCACGTGAAAGCTATGTTCTAAGAGGGTGCGTTTTAAATTGTGTCAATAGTCATATGTTACCATCTGAAGGGAGTCCCAATAGCAGTGCTCAAAAATAAGATTGAAAGCATCCGGCGCCACACAGCATCCCATAAAGGTGTTACTATTCTCACTCCTAACTTCTTGCGGATTTACAAGGCGTTCAATGAGCTCTAGGCGCAGTGAAACGCGAAATGGGCGACATTCCTTCATGTGGACTATAACACTTTCCATCGGATGGCTCCTGGCAGACAAATTAGCCAGCCTCTAACGATGTCCTCATGGGATCGTCTTGTTTAGTTTCTATTCACAAAGTTGCAAGCTGTGCTACCTCTTGGCGCCACAACTCTTTCCTCATCCACCGAATTGAAGGAATACGGAAGGCACGACAACACCAGTCGATAAGGCGCAAAAGACTTACAGCCGGCCATTCCCATTCATATTGACATCTAAAACCCACGCAGGTGCCCAATGGTGATGCCAATCTCCTCGCTTGTTTGACGGCACCACATGCTGAACTGACAAAGGAAGAGTGCTAAGATTCGCCCCGTGGAGGACGCATTGCGATTTCACGCATGCAGTATAGAGTCCTCCTATCCCCTTTCCCGCCCCTTGCCATGCCCTACCCTGCAAAAGTGGTTAAGTAAAACCTATCCTGTCTTTACAAACACTTCATTATCCACATCTACTTCTGTTCATTTTCTTCTAATTCTCATTCCATCCCCGAGGCTAAGCAGTAGCATGGCATTTCCAACACTTCACAACACACTCAACAGTCGGATCGAAGCACCAAGCGGAGACTTCAAGATGCATTTATCACCTTGCCAACAAATTGCTGCCAATATAGGTCCATTTTATGCCATTTAAGGCAATATGGCGCAGCTGTAACATGGTCGCACAAATGAGCTACGGCTAACAGTGCTTCAGTACACAAATAAGAACATCTCAATCGCAAATGTATACAAACGTACTGCAGCGCCTTAAGCCCTCCAGTACCCTCAAGAAGAGGAAAATGAGGAAGTTAGACACAATACCAGGCCGAAATAAGTACATATCTTTCGCATACCGACGATCGGTCATGCAAAAGCATAGCGGCGAGACAAACAAGTGACTCCACCACCAACACCCTTTATTCTACCTGCTATCGAGGCATTAAACAGTTCCCTTCTCTCCCCAAAGCGACATCCTTCCTGCTCCTCTTGATTGCGATTGTGCTGCATCCACAGTCGCCTCTTCATTCCCTGTTGGAAAAGCGGATTTCATGGTGAATGGAGGAATGCTCAGTAAGTACCGGTCATAAAGCAAGAAATCAAACACTCGTCGATGGTACAGCCATGACAGAACAATTCATCCTTGGCATGGCTACCATTCTGGAACCTACTAACACATTGAGAGCATTCGATGACGACAAGCCCAAACACTTGTCTTGGGTGGCGCCAGTACACGCAGTACCATAAACCGTCAACCGATCGCTGTACAGCACGTACAAGTAAGTGCGTAAGTGCGGATTCCCTTAGAACGACTGCTTGATTGGCTGACTGATGGAATGAGTGGGTGACTGCTTAGCTGTTGGAACAGCACATCTTTGGTTTGTGCAGTTGTGAGAGAGGTAGTGGATTCTTTCAGTGGGAACCACCATGGAGAACATCCATACGCATATGGAGCCAGTTGCAGCAGGTGCCCGGAGGGACACTCGTGTTTCCGCAACCAGTGTGTCAAAACGCCAACATGCAAAAAAGTGCTGCCGACACTGAGGTTGAAGAATCCTAAGGACAGAACTCTGCCAAAATGCGTGGTGTGGAGGGAGGCCTAACGACCACCGACTGGACTGGTTGCATCTGTCCTCCCGTCCTTGGTGCTGAACACTACGCCTCCCACTCATCATGTCATACCCACTTTTCCCGCTTTGACTACCAGGCCGTCTTACGTTGCTGATGACTCCAGTAAAACCATTGCTCTTTTCACTAACCTTGGCTGTCACACACCTGTAAACACATGAATGCTGCCAAGGAAGATGCTGATATTTTGGAGTGTTTGGTGGACAAAGCATCTGGTTGCTCACGAGAATGGCTGATTTCCGTCTTTGGCATTCGCTGGTGGAAGTGAAAATGCAGCAGAAATTGAGCGTTCAACTTTTGCACACGCTGTATTTGTCAGTCGTCTACAAAACGTGGTATTGTTGGCATATTTACAGTAGGCACAAATGCGGGGTATTAAAGCAGGGACAAGTTAAGTCGTAATCTAGTTCGAAGGGTTGAGGTCTTAGCGACCGGGAGGATTTTATGCGTTGCAATCAAGTCGTTGGCCTTTTCTCATCCTCTTTTGCCGGATGTCAGTGATCGACACTTCTGTTTTGGGTTGGTGGGGGCATATCAAACCTACCACCAATCAATTGTTTCAATGCCCACGATGCCATCACTCTTCTGCAGTAGGGTCTGCACTCTGGGTGGTGTGATTCCTGACTGGCCAGTCCTCAGGCAAACTGCATTTAGCCAAACCACGACCTCGCCAGTGTTGATGAACAAATGTGGGCTGTTGTAATTTGTCTCCCAAGTGTCATTTGGTTCGTTGAATAATTGAATAAAACGAAGTGTCGCCCTGTTGTGCTTGCTTTGAGAGTGCACTTCGCTGACAAATGGTGCATCGGTGGTTTGACAAGAAAGGTCGGGCGAATAGATGCATTTGGATTACGCCTCAAGTATCAAGCCATCTTGTTTTGCTGATGGCTCCAATAAAATCAACGCTTTCTTCGCTATCCTCGGTTGTCAGCGTAACGCCGAGTACAATGACTGGTTAAATTTCGGCTCGTCATTGAATTACACCAGTGATTATTAATTCTTGCATTAACTGCAAACATAGCCGTTCAGGAGTATTTATCAAGTCGACAATTTCTTCCTAAGAGAAACGGCCAGTGTTAGAGCGGTTCACTCGTACTGAAGAATCTCCAAAGCTGAATTTACTTTAGTTTGGTCTTTATTTAACAAACCTTATAATCCTGGTTCGGCAAGAACATTCTGAGATTGGCAACCACGGTGGTGGTTTTGAAGGAGGGCTGGATGCAAATCGCTGTAAAACACATGGAGTGTATGCTCGGCTTTTTCACCTCCACCATCACCCACACCCACATTCCTGACCCGTTAGCGTCGCATGTAGACACTCAAATGACCAAGCAACTTTGAAATGCCATCAACAGCAAAGATGAAATTTCAGAAGGGCTTAGAATCCTACCCAATGTCATCTATTGGGTCATGTTAGCGCAGATCATCCCTTTCGGCAGATGTAAAATGCTCCGTTTCACTGTCACCGTTTGGGCAGAAGGTGGCAACATCTAATCTGCTGTAGACGCGGTTTTCGCTAAAGCCACCACAAATCAACAGTCGACCGCGTTTCGAGCCCATGAGGAAGACAAGCTGACCGAGGCATATTCACTAGATAATTTATTGGACATCTAACTCAGCAGAGCTTTTGCCGAAAAGATTGGCATGCGCTCTGATTTGAGCTCTTCGTATGACAGGCTATGTCTCTACTGCGCGAAACGATTGAGTATTTCCGCAGGAAGATAAAACGTGCCAGCCACCAATTGAATAAATTGTTGTTGGTGTCAACGCATCGATTTTCTAGGTAGCATGAAAACCACTTTGACTGACGTAGCAAACATAGCAACGTTGACAGAGAAATGTAAAAAGCTACTTAAAATGGTAGCAGAGAATGAGGCAGGAAAGGAGAGTATGCGTCGGATAAACTGCCACACATTTGATTTTTTATCGGTCAGTAGTCGAAACACGTCAATACCTGCATCCCTCTGCGGCAGGAACCTGAGAATATCTTTGCAGCTTACTAGGCGCTTTGGGGTGAATAGTTGTAAATGATCCATTTTGAAGGTAACTGATACATCAGCGAAGAAACTAATATGAGTAGGCATGTATATGCGTGTGTGTGAGCATGAGTGATGAAGAAGGGAATGGGGGGGAATTCGATACAATGTAGGCATGTCCAACTCCCAGCCAGGCATTACTCCTTATCACCTCATACATCGCTATTGGTTACGCGCCTGCCTGTCCGCGTGGCTAGAGGTTGGCTGATGAACGGAAGGTGAACGCAATTGGCGTCGGTCTGTCGGGTAAGGGCAGGTTGGCATACTATCGGCTGAAGTGAGGGTAGAGCGTTGATGACAAGTGGCAGTTGGACACTTGGTGGATCAGCTTTTTAAGCCAGGTGATTAAAGCGTTGATGCGGACGTACGACTGAATAGGAAATCGATTAGCAGAATGTGGTTCCGATCCACGGACCTTTGGGTTATGGGCCTAGCACGCTTCCACTGCGCCACTCTGCTCTAATAGTCATGTTTTTTTGTTTACTTCACCCCTCATCTGCAGACTGGCACAAACAACATGACGAACCACAGAGGTGAGTTTCAACAATCGCATGAAGTCGAGGCGTTTGTGTGTTTTAACAACTACTGAGTGACGTATATGCAGAGACAGCAGAGGTGAGGAAGAAGAGGGAGAATTAGAGGTAGAATCGTGATGCAGCACAGTACCGCACAGCTTCTCGCAGAGTGTGGGGTGGGGGAGATCAGCAATCTGAGTCGACTCTCAGTCAAGTGGGTGTCCCTTCAATGCTTCACATCCACCAAGGTGAGCTGCATTTTGTTGTGTGCTCAGGCAACATGACGTTACACACTGTGGCTACACGTGTGAGTGCATTGCGTGAGGTGCCGAGGACAGGGAGGCAAAAGACGATTGTGCCGGACGCAAGCCGGTAAGGTTGTTGACACAGTTGACCACACGCCATTGCCATCACTCACTAATCTGATCATTGAAATGGAACTGGCTTGGCCTGAATTAAAATAGCATGCCTTTCTTAATTTTCAGACTTAGCCCACTTGGTGTGCTTTATTTTGTGTTGGGTTCTACTGTACTCATAATCTTTGCGAGTGGTCGAGTACGCGCAGGTGTCGCCTTGGACCCCTCTCATGTGCGTGTGCACATCGACGCATGAGTGCACAGGCGGCTACGTTAAACGCCTGTTCACATCACCGCCTGGCACGAGCAACAAATTTACTAGCGGTCAGTACATATCGCATCAATTCGAGGGGTCTGTGTGGGAAAGGGGTAGGTTCCTACGGGGGGAAGGTGCGGAGGTAGCCAGATGTACGCAGTCTGGAGGCATGATAAGTGGCTGCCTGTGTGTGAAACTGCATGGTTCAATGTGACACGGATTTTCTTAGAGGTAAGGAGAAGAGTTACAAATCAGCAGTGATACGGAGACGAAACAAATTCCGATTATATTTTCGCAACTAAATTCGATACCTCTCATTCTGACCTTCTTATGCTGCTCACATATCGTGCCGCATTTTTCGAACAATGCATTTCGTGCTTACATTTCCGGGTGGTTGAAGGATTAAGGACAAGGGCACTGCGCATCTGGATGCAAGTTTCGTGTCAAGGTACTGGAAGGGAATGGGTCATTTGTAAATGGTGAATGGATAGGCCCATCCATACATGCGTCGTAGTGGAGTTAATGTGAAAGAGGTTGCAATCGAATAAGAAGGTAAAAACGATGCTAAAAGCAATCCATTGCCCTGTAAGTTGGAAAAAGGCACTAGTATATGCATAATCTATGTAAGCACACAAAGATATGTTTCTTGATCTCGCCTCAGACCCAGTACGCTCGATACGAGCAAGCAATTAAGACGGGAACGCTGTTGATTCATTGGTGCCGATGTAACAAAACAGGTATTGCCATACAATCTCTTGTGACCTTTGTAAGACCTCTCGCGGTAACAAACCAAACCTAGAAAAGTGTAACGATTTCTCTGGTCGTTTGGCGGTGACCATATCCTCACTTGCATTTTATAATATTCAGTGAGTGCTATCCCGTCATTTAAAAGCAGCAGTCCAGGAACCCAATTAAGCTGTGCAGAAATCGGCAGTTGCTTATTACAGCATCAATCCCAATGGCTTGAATAACTGGAATGGGAGGAGAACCGGAGGCGATATATGGAAGTTTTCTTGAGTAGGAAATGTATTAGTACACTAAACGAATTGAGGAGTTGAAGAGTGTAAATCCTCTTAATGGCGCGGACGAGCCGAGAATGCGGTTACTGGGCTTGGAGCCATGTATTTCTTTAATATTAATTCAGTTTTGTCAATTTTTTTTAGTAGTAGATCATGCCTCACGAAAATCTGAATTAGTGATTCTTCTGAAAAAATTGCAATAAAATGGCAGATTTTCTTGCTATATATGTCTAGGAAATCACCACATTTTTAACTTTGCCTGCGCAATATATACTTGGCTTTCAAACTGTTATAATTGTACTGACTTTTTACAAATCTAAAGAAGTTTTATGAAGTCAGGCATTTGACTTTTTATACAAAATAATTAAAATGTCTTGATCTTTGTCATTGGGCTGCCCTTACAAAGCATGAATGACGAAAACCCAGAATCGTCCAAGCATGGAGCCGGCCATACGCTTTCTCTTCCCACTACGGCCGATGATAGGGATAAAGCAAATTTCAGTAGTTTAGTTTGCCATAGAATTTGCGGTAAACATTAACGATTTACAATTCTAGCCAACATCTTATCAAAACTCGTCCACGAAATTAGCGGAAAGTGCAAGGAGCCTGCTGTATGTAACTAGTCGGCTTTAGGTGCTACTACCTCAATGAAGGAAGAAAGTATGGATGAAGGGTACACCAGAAAACCGTAGACTAACGCATATCACGTGCAAACGTCACCCCGTCTGATGCAATTTTCGGGAAACAACTTTCCTTTGCCTCGACACCAATCACAATTCAGGAAGAGACACGCTACAACCGAAGCAGAATTTGGGCTACATTTAAGGCTTTTGAATGATGCAAAGTAACTTAATTTTGGTTTCATCGAAACCTTGACGACACATACAGCTTCTTAAAATATGCGATTCACCTATCTCAGCAGTGGTGCTAGAGCCTGCACTCCAAATTCCTCAGGTTCTCTCTACATCTTTTATGCGGGTATTATCGGATTCGTGCATTTTTAAGCCTCATGTATGACTCAGACTGGACAGTGCTTACCAACAAGAAAAAGCACTGTGTTAGTAGACGTTTTACTGGCTTTCGATGTTCTGTAATGTAGGCCATCCAAGAAGATGCATGAGACATTGCTCCTTTAAAGTGAAGTCGGCTTTTAAGGACTTGATATGCACATTGGCTAGACACCAAAATTCAAAGATATATTCAACTAGCAATTTAGATTTGATAAGCCCGCTCAACACCCACTCCATCCTAATTGCACAACTGGTCCATCGATAAAGTAAATAAAAGAACGACAGACACAACAGTTTACAGGCAAAATCTAGACATTCGGAACACAGTGAACCTAAAAATGGTTAGATCTGACAGAATTCCTTGGCGGCACTCACATATGTCACTAGCCAAAGCTATTAGTACAGTTTCGGCCAAAGGCTATAATATTTGCTGTCCCTACTCTATGAGCAGCGAATTTTCACAACTGGCGTTATGGAATAATTTACATTTATTCTATAATTTGCCTACACAAAATCAACCTGAGGAACAGAGTACCTTACACAATTTCAGCCAAACACAAACCCCACAAACAGTTTCCCATCAACCTAAGAGCAACAAGCGCAAACAAAATGAAACAATTACTGACTCTTATCTCCGCAGATACTGATGCAGTTTCTGAAGACAAATGGGAAAGCCTTTGATCTAGTAAACTCTTGTGGAAAATGAAAGGAGGGAAAATATTGTGCAAAGTAGAAGTTAAACGTTATAGAGCGTTAGAGGTACGCGTTTTATTAGGCTCTTAAAAATAACCCTACACGACCACCGCGACATTAGGCCTTAGTGACTGAAAATACTGGATTGAATTCAAATAGTCTTTACATGGGTGACAGTACCATTCGAACACTTGGCTTCAAAAGAGCGATCTAATAACTTATTGCAGCAAGCGCTTTTCTACTACGCTTTACGTTGAGATAGTCATTATTGTGGTTCATCATTCCTCCAAGCTCAACGTTATTAATATGTAGTCCAGTTTTAAATATTACTTCGCCGCTTACTTTGAACGAGCACATGTGAAAAGACGAAAATGTTTAGAAACAAAGCAAAATAGAATGCAGAAGACGTCAGTTAGGCCGATAATGTTATCAGCATGGAAGTGATGGTGGTGGTAGCTGATACGATTGAGTGGAGAAAGTGCTAACAGGAAGGTGGTATAAGTGAGAGATGTGCTATTGACGGTGACAAAAGGAAAGTGGGAATCGAAGAGAACAAGCACTGACCCAGACTAGACTTAAACACGCAGCCTTCTGATCAGGAGTCAGAGGCGCTACCGTTGTGCCATGGAGCTAAAGCACTACAGTACTTCTGTAATACCTATGGTAGTTGCCTCACCATCATCGCACTGCTTGCAGTGCTTACCGTAATTCTACCAACAGCAGCCACAAGGATACACATATCGGTCGAGTGAAGACACTGCTGCAATTGCCGGTGGGGTATGCAGGTGTTATATGGGTGTAGCATTACAGCGAGGCGATGTGGTTTGGTAACTGATTATTACCCTGCCGTGCTGGCGGTGACCGGCTGGTGGATCCTCGCCGACCTCCGACTCTCCATCCCCCTTCTATTCCCTTCGCACCTTACGCACCAGAGGTCGGCACTACGTTCTTCCATGACCTGACAACAGCCACCACCAACCACCCACCCATAAGGTCGTATCACGAATCAACAAGATGTTTAGGGCTCAAATCCTGCTCTTTGACCTTGAGACATTAAAATGTCAAATGGGGGTTTCATCCGCCTATATCTTGCCCTCCATTTATAGAACGCCCACTTAACT
This sequence comes from Taenia solium, assembly GCA_001870725.1. NCBI lineage: Eukaryota > Metazoa > Platyhelminthes > Cestoda > Cyclophyllidea > Taeniidae > Taenia > Taenia solium. Next base: position 6,462 of record MIEF01005829.1, on the reverse strand, counting down.
TTGCCTTCCTTTTTTCGGCAAGATGAAAGGCGATTTATTTTCAACGCAAATTTTGTCAGCCACATTGAGAAAAAATCATTCTTGGTAATGATAAAAACTGCCCAGTTAGGGTTTGCGTCTGTTCTTCAACTGCTGCAATAGTAATCTTCTTGATATTGATTATTGAAGTACTCAGGTTGAAAGGTAAAAGTAATTCTTCGGACAATTGTTACATGTGCACAAGTGTTGCCTAAAAAGGCATGCAGACAGAACCCTTGTGTATATCATGCAAAACGATGGCGGATGCAGTTTGGGTGCGCAAGTGTGAATGTCGGGCAACGAATAGGAATAATCCTGGGCCTCGTTTCTTTATTCAATGTAATCGTTTACCTTTCCATTTTTGCTCGTCATAATGTCCGATCCCTCTGGATTAGTTTTTTTCCTTCATGGGGACTTGCGCGTCAACATCATTAGATAAACGGACACTCATGTCTAAATCGACTTGTTTGCTTTCTCCTCGCATGTTTTTCTCATGCACGCGTCTATGCTTTCAGTGCTGCTACGCAGTCCACTTCGATAGTGGCCTTTGGTTTAGTGCAATGACTAACAGTCGCAGTCTGTGTTGCTTCAAATGTTTTCGTTTCGCAACCTAGTAGATCAAAACTGTGGGGAGCGTGAGCACGGATATTATATGCACACTGAAATATGCGTGCCCGTTGCCATTAGCTCCCAGTAACCCGAGTAGCGTGGTGCAGGTTGCTTCGCAGCTTGTACAGTGGCAATTATTTCCAAGTTTCAGGCAGTGTCCGTAGCTGAAAGTTGTCCAAATGTGCTCCATAAAGAGCACGAAGTGCACAAATAAGCCCAATTGTAGCGACCATGAGCACAAATACTCCGACATTCTTCTGACCGATCTACGTGCACGGTGGAGAAGTTTACGCAGACATTATTGATTGACATGTAACTAGATCATAAGTGGGAGGCATATAGCTCTGGCCATACACAGGGCCGCCTGTATTCATTCCCCATGGTCATAACTTCGTTCTTAACGGTGGGATTTGCGACACGTCGTATTTTTTGATTTGGCGCATGGGGTGTCATGCATTCACACTATGCCTAGGTACTAATTAGCCCCCGCCTGTATCACCTTTCTAACTAAATATTGACCTCAAGTAAACAAAGATTAGCACCACAAAATTCGTGTACCTTTTAGTGTGACGCAAGCAAAGCCTTTGCCAGAATCATCTGCTTACTTCAAAGGTGAATGATCGCTAGGGCTTCTAGTGCTCACAACGTCATAATAGGGCATACCAGAAGTAAGAATAGTCTATCAAAAGCACGCAATACTGGGGGATAATCTGAATCTAGTGTTCATTCAAGTAAGAAGAAGCCCTACAGTGATCATAACCAGGACACAAGAAAGGTGGGCATTGTCCATACTTAGAGCACTCATTCTCACGCAGATTGCCATCTGCTGTGAGACTCAGCACCCCCTTCTAATCTCTCAGATGAATCGCGCACAATTATAGCCCTTTCTACTCCACTGTAGCCTGTACTCTCATTGCTCCTCATGGTTAGGTGGGATGCTTTGTGTGCGAAAGCACAAAATAGCTTTATTCAAGCCATGCTTCATGCCGGCTCATGTATCCATTCCACGGCAAACTTGCATTTGCATCCTGCTCTCGTGTATAGCCCTTTAATTTGATACAGCCAAAGTGCAGTGAGGTGACATATTTCAGAGCAGGCTAGAAGTGGGTGGAATTTGAGCCCACTCCTGTGCATTTCCTAGGAATCAGCTTGTAGCGGGCTGTCAGGTGGTGTTGCTTTGAATATTGCGCTCAAATGCGCATTTGCGAAACGACAGTGCTCTTTGCAGTTGCATACATGTACTCCAGGCGAATGGAGACAGAGTTAATAATCACACGCTTTGTTAACCAGCTGTTTTGTGTGCACTACTAATTTCAGCACATATGACGCGAGAAATACCACTGTCCCTATAGTATCTGGCTTCTGATTGAGACACTGCTTCAATGACAAAGATTATAAGCAAAATCATCTCATAGTTCCTATTCATCAGATGTCGAGGCCTTAACAATTTACACGGCCTTTTTATCTGGACGCGTGCAAGCATGATGCTCTTAGATTGTTCAAAGATGCTGGTAGTGTATTATTAAAATTAATTTGAAAGTGCCACTTGTACCTGTTTAACACCTGAACTGCAGGTGCAATTTCAGACATGAGGACATCTAACGATGCAGTGGTTCCATTTGCTCGTGACGGTTGCGTAGATGTGATGAGCATAACAGTGTTAATGGGCGTTTTACTTATACACCTAGACGTCAAGATTGTGGAGGACCACAAAGCTGAAAGTAGTAGTACACTTGGGATCATTTACCAAACAGCACTGAAGCGGTTTAGCAATAATGCACTTGTGCAACAATCGTCACATATTGTAATAGATGAGTCATCTACGCAGGTAGGAATCTGGGCAATTTTGATAACATACAGGTTATCACGCAATTAAACTGTTAATATTTGCCGAATAGACTGCAAGGGAAGACGTTACTAGGACTCCAGTGTTAAAAGCTGTTTGTAACTTTATCGCTTCCGCTTCATGCAGCCCAAGAGATGAGTTAAGGTGAGCATATGTGTGAATGCTACATAATATAATGATGTGCGTATTATAATTAGCTGATCTGTAAATTTGTATAATCTTCATGACAAGATTGAAAGGATATAGGATTAACAGCATAAGAGGGGTCTCTTTCAAGAAAACACAAATTGGATCGCAAGCATCACAAATTTTGCACAAGAAAAGACAAAGGGATTTGATGATTAATGGTTTGCGTCCTTTCTGTCAAAGTTTAGTTTCCATTTGCGATTTGTAATGCTATAGGAAACAAATTGTGGTCTGCGCAAATCATCGGGTGCATAAAACAATGGCACAATTAAGAACTACTGGAGTGAGGCTTAGTGGGATTGCGAATATAGCCAAAAAGGGAAAAAAGACTGCAGAGTCGACAAAGTTATGCATGCCTCAAAAGCGCTACACCTGCTATTTATTACCGGCACTAAAACAGTAAGTGTTTTATTTGATCAGAAGCGGTGGTGATAAGCGTGCCTCTCAAAACGGTAGGAGGCCTTCCCCCTCTTTTTATCAGGCAATCTGCAATGCCTTCTTTGTGGACAAAATTAGATGCGAGAAATTGACACTCTGTGATAAGTCTATCACAGACTAATCGCCAGTCCCAATGTTAGATGCCTAAATCAGAGATACTTATGAGGGCCTACAAATTAAAACGGCTTCCCCCACCCAAAATTTCAAACCTGATTCCTTCCCTCTGGTGGATGGAGAGTGACGGTGAGCACGGGGTAGAGTGGAGGCGCCACACATTTCCTTAATGGTCTAGTAGTTGAAGTTTCCAGGTCTCATTTAGGCAGCCCAGAGTACAACTCTTGGTCAGGGAGTTTCCCTTATCACCTCATGCTCGTTTTCATGGCTTCCCTGCTTGGCTGGCCAGCTGGGTAGCCGATAAACTGGAGTTAAGTGCAGTTGTCCTCTGGACGCACGGCTCGTTTCGGCATACTGCTGGAGTCCGCCACCCTGTATGCAGACGTAGGTGGCAGTTGAGCGCTTGATAATCCGAAAAGTCAATGCTACACATGGTTAAATAATCTACAAATCAGCAGAGCGTAGCTTCGATCAACGATGCCCTGGGTTATGGGCCCAGCTCACTTTCACTGCGTCACTTTGCTACCACTACCTACACATCTCAGACTGCCCTGCAGTCGCCACTCAGATCGGCATAGGCAACGCAACATGGCACTGAGCTTAGCTTCAACACTCGCATCAAGTTGACATGTGTTTACGAGGGAAAATATACAGTCAGAGAGAGGAATGGTTGCCGCAGTGCTCGACTTTCAGCGTCGTAAGTGAGCACATTGGTGAGCATTATTAGGAGGCCTGTTTACAAATTCCCGATTAGTCCATAATCTTGCTTCTGTGCCATTGGAAACAAAAGCAGAGGTGCGTGTGAGAGATAGTAGGGATAAACGAGCGTGGATAAGAACGCCTTCGATAGAGGCTCTCATTTTATCCTTCACTGCCATGACTATTTCCCTCTCCACCCCGTTTCCGAGCCCAGTTCGTCTTTTCGTGATGGTTTGCATGCACACTTTATCTTCACCACTGCATTGGACTTATTTTGCGGCTCATTACTCTGCTGGTGGGCAATCGCACCCTTGCAAGACTGCCCCAACCGCTATGAGAGCCAGCTGACGAGTCCCTTTGTTGTACTGATGCAGCAGCAGGAAAGAAAATCAAATCAAATGGAAGCACTCAGCATCTCACAGCTACTGTACTTCATTTCGCCATTTTGATTGAAACGTACTCGAAGGTAAAACGCAATCATATAATGGTTAACGACATAGGCGGAGTGCTAAAGATGGTGATTATAATGTAACAGCCATCAAAAATATGGAATAAAATCAGGTGAATTAGAGGTTCACTGAGGAAGGGGTCGAAGTGTCTGCACACCAATGCGAAAATGAGTGAAATTAATTTAACGATGACAAATTGGTCTCATTTGCCATCAAACACAAATCTCATTATTTAGGAACGTCTGGCGTGACGAAACCAGGCCTTTTAAGCGCTTATAATGTAGCGGCAGACTTTATCCGAAATTCTGACTTAACCTTGTTTTTTCCCAGTTGCAATTAGAGGGATTAATTAACGCATGCTCTGGTATGGGATAGGCAAGTTTGATTTAAAACGCATTTGGACTCGAATACATTGCTTCACCAATAATTTTGTTGCCACATTCCACTATTCAAAGCAGCGCTACTTCAACTTGTCGGCGACCTTTGTACCATCAAAACTAACAGAGCGTTTCCAATCTTCGATACCATGCTTCTAAAACTAGTGGTGAGTATGAAGTTCGATCATCCATTGAGTGCACTCAGAAGATCCAAAATTTATTTTTGGTGCATTTGTGTTAACTGCTACCGCTTCAGGCACACGTACTGCTCCGGGCTTTGCTTGTAGTCCAAGGTCGTGATAAGCTAATGAAGATCACAACCTACTGAAGCACGAGCTAGCGAGGGACTGATAGCAAGGACTGTAACACACGCTGCAGAGTGAGATCGCAGCTACTTAACGGAGATAAGCATCCGCGCACTTAGGCACACACCTAAATATATTATAGCAATAGCTTGTTAACAGAAGACTGCAGTTGCACCCATTAAAGATGCCTCAGTAAGCAAAATCACTGAAGCTAGGACCTGGTAGAGTACGCGTGGAGGTCAAACCAGATTTTAGCACCTCCACCCTCTACCATGAGAACGTGCGGAACTGGATTATTGATAGTATTTTTAACATGGGAAAGGTGGCTTGGTTTGGTCGTACCACAGTTCAGCATCACGCCAGCCTGAGTGTGTCAGCTTTGGTCGGCAGTCAAAACCAAGTAGGTAGATAATAGGCAGAGAGGAAGATAGACAGACGTGTGTACCAAATCCCAATAAAGGCCAACGCTTTTAAATCTAACTGCACATTTTATCGCCAAACATGCTAAATATGCACAACTGATACATAGGTGAGCTGCAGCAAATAAAACCGTGACCCCATCTAATGTCCGGCGTGCCTAGCATGTCGATTTATAGTGTTGGGCCTTTGTAGCGCGTTCGAAAGTTGCATTGTTAGACTATGAACTGCATTAAAGCATCATGGTAGGTTGAATTACTTATGCATATTATTTAAAATTGCTCAGACGATTTTTTGAGCGCCAGAAACGTGTCACCTTAGGTCACACCACCAAGGAGATTTGTTAAACTACTGGTAGGCGAATATTCTCTTCTCTAAACACATAAGGAAAGGGGAAATAGCTAGGTGACTTTTAACGCTGACAATACACATTTTCACCTTGCTCAAAATTCTCCTACTGAGTCTTTTGACTCACTTTCGTGAAAATCGCAGCTATGTGAATGCACAGATTGGTTTGGTGCAAGGGGATTTTCCTACAAGGCCGGAAGGTGAATGATCGCATCCCTAAACTAGAACACGTTGTCATAATAAGGTTCATCGTAATGCTTGCAAATAAGTAACTAAAATTGATCATGAGAAGTAGCAAGGAAGTCTTCCCCTCCAGTAAACAGTCAAGATGAATCGGTAAAATCAGTAGAGCTTGTACGCGATTTAATACAATTTTGACACCTTTTAGGTCACTTAAATTAAACTCATTAACAACAGTGTCTTAACGGATATCAAGAGGTAAATGACTCAGAGATTGTGCAAAAACCCTTCACAAGTATTTGACTGCCCCAATTACTACCAGTTTACCACTTCCCAACACCCCAGAGCATACTTCTGCAAACAAATGCAAGAACTTCCCTCCAAGTATCTAGTTCTCACCATTGTTGAACCTGACTCTTCACCAGCTAATCCTAATTAATCTGAGATGTTCAGATTCCACTAAAAATCTGAACTTG
>MIEF01005827.1:0-27603 GCA_001870725.1 Taenia solium | reverse complement strand
CTCCATCCAATCACTCGCCATTCTCTTCACAGGTCTTGACCGGCCTGATCGTTGACCACACCAAACCGCAACCAACTCATGAATTGTCGCGCCTTACTTCCTTCTAGTAGTGACTGAAACATCCCAACTTCCACCAGACCTCGCTTTAGCTATCCATCCTCACTCTAACTTCCCAGAAGTTGAGCATCGCTTGTCCACTCAGAAAGTGGAAGCGATTCCCTCTCACTGCATTCCTAGCATGGATATTGGCACAGAATTAAAGCAGCACCTTACATTTGTGTCTAAAAGGGTGTTTTTCCAAGCGACTGAGTCGTACACCTGCTCGAACCACTCCAAATCCAGTCATGGTCGCAAGTTGTCAAGCGCAATGCAACGAGATAGGAACGAAAAAAGTTGAAGTAGGCGTTGAAGAACACTTGAATGATGGAGCGATGGAAATCATGCCAAATGCAACTGCCGATTTCTACGCCGCCAGCTCCTAACACAGCATCTCATCAAATCGTATCGAATTACCGATCTCTCTTCTTCCATCCGAAGCCCTGTATATTATCGCCATGCTTTTAACCATATCACTACTAAAGAAACAGCACTCTGTGAAAGGATACATGGCTGCAATATGCCCAAGTACCTGCCACTACGCAATCAAGTATCCAACCGACCGGTCCCAATCCCCAATCACACCGCCATTCCATTCTGCCGACCCCATAATCGCTTTGAGTACCATACGTCTTAGAACCAACCAAACGAAGCCTTCTAAATTCGCCTTCGCATTGCTGTGGACCTCAGCTCTGTTTAGAAGGCGGGCAAACATCATCAAAACTCATTTTATTTAACCAACACTTCTCTTTGGGCAAATACACAAAGTGACAATAGCAGACGACGTTGGAATAATATAGATTTCCGACGGTCCGCGTTTATAGCCACAACCATCATAAACTCGTAATGCATAACTGCGATAAGAAGTGTAAGTGCCTGCTATTTGGAGGCTGATGAGGCTGATAGAACAGGGCGACGACCACCTCAGAAGAAATCCATTGCTTCCACCTCACATCCACCGGCTGACTCGCTGCTGCATATTCATTGTTCATTGTACGCCTGGGATGGTGCAAATAACATTGCGTCTATGGTGATTAATGCAAGGTCTGTAGGGCCTTCCCAAGTAAACTAATATTGATGGAGCAAAGATGTAGGAATGCACATCAATGACTCTACCGCAGTAGAGTTTACTTGCATTCGCAATCGTATTCGTCGGGTTTTTAACAGGGCTTATAGGTGCACTGTACTCTCTCCGACGGAAATACATTGCGATAAGGCACCTGATGCCAAGCCAGTAAAAACGACCAAGCAATTGTCGGAAAACTTACCGCTCTGTAGGCCCAGGTGGTTGGCCGAGGAGATGAGGAAATCATGAGCATAACTGCACAGCTGCGCCTTTAAGATGGAAATGCAAACACATGGTACGTCGCTCATGCAACTGCATCCGCCGCATAGCAAGGAAGCGAAGCAGTTCGTAAGAAGTATAATGATGAGCACCATGCTATATCACAACAGAGCCGCACACCTTTTCGTTGCCGTTATCGCATGCGTCATGGGTAGAATTACCTTCGCATGACAATTGTCTTACTTCTCAGCCATAATGCGTTAGGAGCATCCGCACCTCTGATTAACTGCGCTGACTACCTACAAGGCAAACAGCAAAGGAATAAATTACCAGATCGAAAACCAAATGTACCCATTCAAGTGATTCAGATCGAAGACCAACTGACCAACTGAGTTTGGTGTAGAGACGAGTCGCTGTATTGATGCGGGTCGAGTGTGCACAACCTTTCGCAGCACCACCGCTACCAACATACCATATCAGGCACAAGGCGCGCATATACACACATAAGGCGGAAGGAACGTACCAGCACATCATCTTCCGTTCACTCAATCGTTTCATCTAACATTGTCGTGCATCTGCTCCAAGTCCCAATTTATGGCCTCGATCCGAGTGCACCTCAACAGCAGTCGCGACAGGAGTGCAAATCCCGCCTCAGAAAAGATGGGAACTCACACAGTGACATCTGATCCGAGATGAAGTCAGTTCGGTCAACACCTGACTGCCTGCCGCCCACTCCAAGCACGGGTCAAAGCATCCTAGTCCATGTGCTCTACTGATTCGCACCTTTACTGCTTCCTTGCCTCATTCTACCACTCCCAAATGCTAATGCAGCATTTGCTCATTCTTATCCCGCATGCTCAATCAGATTAACAAATTAAAAGTCATTTTATTTGGTCCGAAGAACGAATGTATCTTTTAAGTAGGAGAAGAAGACGAAATTTATACGCGCTCACTACGAGTGCAACAGCCAATGGAAAATCAACTTTATGTAGTTATGGATGCAAGATAGTGCGAAGTAATAACTGGCGCGTGGTAGAAGCACAGAGGTCTGAGCGATCCCACATTCAGGCATTCGATTCTATACCTCAGACATTCATTACTTCCATCTTGGTAACTTTGCCCATATTGGAAAAGCATTTATCCCAAAGGCATTTGAGTAATCCTCGAAGACTCTGATCCCCATCCCCATGGAAACCACACAAACTGTATCAATCCCTTCCCTTAAAAGCCTCATCCTGCCTTACCTCCATTTTAGACATATTCTCTTCCAGGTCCGACGATTCAAATGTAGTGATAATTATCTTGGCGGTCAGATGCACCAGACATGAGCAGAGTTGGGACATCGGATAGATATGGCAGTTATTCGAAAGAGTTAAGTTGGGTTGCAATAGGGATACTGCATCTAGAATGCAATCGTTTTAGACCAGCGCCCAAGACCTCTTTACATTCCACACTTAGAATATTGCATTGCTTTGAATTCACTCAAACATGCATCGCTTTACATCATGGTAAAGGGATTGAAAGTTCGGCAAATCAGAATTTTGTGAAGGTGCGAATGGAGTGGTGGGCATGCCCTTTAGATTGTGATCGCTTTGCAGAGGACCATGCAGACTAAGCTGCATTGGGCACACTGGTCGAGAGATGGGGATTGCCACGCTTCCAGTCTAGCAGCGCTTTCGAGTGCTCAATGACTGGCAGCATCAATTTACTGTGCCGTTTCTGTAGGGGATGAGTGGGGTGTGTTCTGCTAAGATGTATTCCTGTGACACTCGCTTTCGAAGCCAGGCTCAACATAGAGTGCAAAATAGAGTGGGGTCGTTTTGTTTTGCCTTGGATATTAGAGGCTAAGTATCTTTACAAAGAATCCACTTCGGAAGAGCAGGTGATTCTTATTTGCAGCATGTTTGCTGAAGACTGCAAAACAATTCGTATTTGATCAAAATGTGGAATTCCGGCAATTTTAGCGCACAGAAGTCGAAAATCTTTGGTGCGTCGTATGGAAAACCCAAATGTCGATTAATTAATCCATCGAAGTGGGATTGAAGTTGTCCTGAGTTTGGTGTCGACATGATTCAAAAAGATTGTTTAGAGCAATGCTGTTCGAGGAAGCGTTGCAAGTGGCCTCAAAGTACTTTGCACACGTACATGCGACATAGCTGATTCAGTTTTAAAGCTAGTCCTTCGTTAGTGTGCAACTTTCCATGGCCACCTCCAGCTTGATGCTATATCCATGATCTCCACCTCTACATTGACTGATTCCACCGCTTGCCATCCAAGTAAACAGGCTTAACTTGGTTAAGGTACCGCAACTCACAACGACAAAATTTGTCGTGCATTAGTCACATAAGTGAATCTTGACAACGCTGGTTCCTCATTCTCTTATCGGCAAAATCGGTCTGATGTTATAAACTGGTGCGACTGAATAGTTATTATGGCTTATTATGGCAAAAATTGACGGTAGTCAGCCATATTAGCGCTTGATTGAAATTTCCCAATGAAATATGGGTAATAGAAAGCAGAAAACCACTCAAAATGGTGCTAAGCAGAAAGAAGTTTAAAGCAGGCATCGTTGCGTGAACTGACATCATCGCTGAGGTGAGATTTTCGCTCCTGTCGTGATTTTGGTTGAAAGGCACTCAACCCGAGGCTATAAATTGGAACCAAGTGGTGCTGCCAGACAGTGAAAGAGGGCGATTGGTGCTGGAGTAATTGGTATAAATGTAATGGTAAGTTCTTTCCTTGCTATGTGTTATTTGATGCACTTGGTCTGAAGTACACACCAGACACACTCTGACCTACGTGTTCTGATCTTGCAATTGCAGCCGATTGCATCCATTATCAAGCAATGGAGTAGCTCGTAGCAATATATGCTATAGCATTTGCTTTTTTCGCATAGGACTCACGTCACTAATTTACTTATCACTTGATCATTTCTGCCATTTTCCTATTTGATGCCTTACTTAGCTTAGTTTACTTTATCCTCAGTTTGTCGGCTCCTCGGCAGTGCAGGTGCGAGTACTGCTAATAAGCCGACAGAAATTAAGCGTTGACGTACATAAGTGGATCTGCTGTGACCCGCAGTTGTGTTCGTACATCGCGCCTTCATCAACATGCCACTTTTTCGGATGCCAGTTCTTTTTGCATATCTCCAGATACCACCTGACAGTCACGCTGGGTTTTGTACCGAATGCGTAGTTGCGATTCGCTGCAGCCCAATATGCCTCTTCTGTCGGCTAATACGCAGTGCATGTGTGAGCGCTGTAGGAAAGCCGACTATATTAAGCTTGAAAGCACAATGAAACCTAAAGTTTCATTTGTACGTCCTATTTTTTCTCATCACTCTCTCCAGGTGTGGTTTGGCCGACAGCCACAAGCGCCATAGATGCAGCTTTAGCTGTTGGTGCCACGACCTACGCACTTTAGTCTCGTAACATGATGAGAATGGTGAAGGGGGGCCAAATGCAGGAAAGGTCGACTTCATTTCGGAATAGAAGTCGCTGCGTCAAATGGCGTTGATACGTGGGTGGGATTTTTACACTCGAACCCAGGCTGTAGACTGGGACTAAGTGCAGCTGCCTGACTGTGAGAGTGGAACGATGGGCGAGTCATATATGATGCTTCGTTATGTGTGCATGGTGGAGAGACTAAAGCTGACTAAGTGAATTTAAGGAAAAAAGGAATGAATGGACAAATGACCAACTAAATGGTTTATTAACTGGTTAAGAAGATAAATGGATAAATGAAAAGCGAAGGAATAGAAGGAAGAATCACTAATTATTATATTGACAAAATTGGTGGAATGGTAAACATCTATCAGAGGAAATAAGTAAGCCGGTTAATAGTCCGCTAATTCCAAACCCACAATATCGACGCTGAATGTCGTATTGTAGAGCGGTACGCTTCGCCTGAAAGATATGCATCAGTAGTATGTTAGTGTTCAGCCTTTTGTCCGACAAATTACACACACACTACTTTTACTGCTTATAAAGCATCAGGTTTCCAAGTCAAGATCCCTTAAACCTGACATGTAAAGCCCTATGCAAGTAGTGCGTTGAGCATCGGACTGTTTGTCTACCTTATCTACAATACCGATAGGTGCATCCTCGCATTGCGGAAGCATACGCAGTGCCAAGTAGTCTCCAGCAGCAGCCGTGGTATGAAATGCATTGACCTCCTCCTAAATCAAAGGCAAATAGATCAGCGCAGGAAGCGACTGATCCGACTGTTCGGCGATTAACGATTCGTTGAATTTTTGCAATCTTCATCGACGCCCTTCCATGGCTACAGACACCTAGAAGAACAATATTTATGAATGGTGAATCTATGCGCAAGGTAAGAATCGCAGTCAAGGCCCGGGACTGGTAATCGACAACTGGAATGCTGGATGAACCCCTGCATGTCTACTATTTCGGTGGAAGATGAAGTTGCATAACCGGTTAATAATACAACTCCTCGTATCACATATTTCAGCCACATATTTGCAAGACAAATTGTTGACTGCAGTCCGCACCATCCCACATCGATGTCTGGTTGTTGATGGATCTCGAAATGGATGCAAACACAATCTTGGCACTGAGTGATGTGGAACTAGTTTCTGGGCTAGAACAGGAACACCTTCTACGGCATTGAGAGTGAAAGCTAAACGGACATCCTACCATGTGTTGACATGAGGCAGTTTGTTGAACTGTAAATGCCTAAATCTCGATGGCATATGGATCCCAATTAAAGCGATTCGAGGATGCTGATTTCACCGATTGTGCTACCAGTGTCACCGATTCGGCTCTCCAGTTTCCATGTGTTAATCCTCCTCATCTATCTCCCTCCGCATGCTTTCGAATTTACACAGTGAATTTACAACATGTAAAAGTGACTGCTGCAACCCTGCGGACGTAAAGGGGATTTACATGAGTTCTTTTTCTAAAATTCCTTATATTCATAAGCGTATGATACAAGTTCACATTTAAATACATTTATAACTAGATTGTGCATCCACTTTAAAGAGGGATGCATGCTGCAATAATTATTTAAGGGTCTGCCAATTTTGATTGATTGGATGGAAGTAAGGAAACAGGGAAGGTTCACATCATTAGAGTGCATAAACAGGTTTGTTCGAATTGGCGAATGGTGTAGGCAGCAAGCAGTCAGATGTTGGCTGAAGTGGCTTCCTCTCGGAGCTGACGTTGATGCATGAACTCGCCTCGTTGCTGAGGCGAGATTTTCACTTTCGCTGCAACTGCTGCAGTAAACTGGGACTGAGAGCAGCTGCCCTACAGTGTCAGAGGAAGGGAGGGCGAGAAAGCGCTACATGATGCTTTGATGCAGACGAGTGAGTCAATGCGTTGTCTCCTTGATGTGTTTGTGCATGAATGTCTCGTACTCAGTGAAATGTGCCGCTTGCATTCATGTTGTGTGCGTTCCGACTCTCTACCTGTTCGGCAATTGGCGTCTGAGGAAGCAGTCCAGACACAGGGTGCAAGATGGACTTTCGTCCATGAGGCATGGCTGTGGTGCTATGCCCATGGTCCCCTCACCTCCGTGTTACGGTCATTGGGACTACGGTCGTGTGCGTCAACTCCAAAAGCAACCATATTATAGCACTTCCTTACTCTGAATCACATTGCTGCCGCCACAGCTTTGCCGTCGTTTCACTGTCAATGCTAATGTGTTCTCTGCCTTACTGCCTACGCGATCTGAGCGGAAATGCGCATGGAAGGGTCCCATTGTACCCCACTTTGCACTTGCACATCTATCTTTCATCACAACCACTTTCTCCAGAAGAGGTCTCACCAACACTTCCATTTACCATGGATGTGATGTTCCTTGCTCATTTCACGACAGAGGTTGAATTTTGTTGCAGCAAACTATGACAAGGCATGTGGTGTGAAACTCACACAAGCGTTTGAGCGTGATGAGATTCAGAGAAAGAAAGTGCTATAGGGTGCCTATACTTCTGGGAATAGAAGCAGTACGCCGTAGTTGCTATGACCGACACGAAAGGGCAATGGACAGGGCTGCTGTGCTCCCTTCTATGACTTGTAGCCGTTCATTGGCGCGGCTGCGACGATGGGTTGGTAGTGCATCCCAGTCGACGCATTGTGAACATAGCTGGATTTGGAGTGAATCGAAGAGGAGCAGTCGTGGATGTCAAGTGGCATGCACTCGTTATTCCATCCGTTAATAAGGACAAAATATGAGGTGCCACTTTACTTCGACTTCGGTGCTCTTGATGGAACTTGGGTAGGAAGTACTTTGAAGCATTCAGCTTGTATAAAAGAAGGTATACACTTGCACACACCGATGGCATCCGCCAGGCGCCTTTTTGAGTGGGCAGTTTGAAGGCCGTGTATACTGAAGTGATGGGGAGGAACTATTGCCGGCAGTAGCTTCAAAGATAATGTTGACCAAAAGGAGTGTTCTAGTGTGGCCAACGTCCAGTCGGACCTGCAGCATAAACCAGCACTCTTTTCAGTAGAATTAACAGCTTGACTGTAAGGCTGAGAGAAGCAAAGTTCAGTCAGAGGATGGCGGGGTCTCGGGCCAGTGAATTGTGCCCGATGTGTGGGTGGCTAAGGTGAGATTAGAATGACCCTTTTGGTGGATTGTTAAGCAGGAAGGGAAATGAAGGGCTTGAAAGATATCAAACAGTGCCACATATGTGAATCTTTCACTTGCTGACTCAGCCCAAAATAAGTTACTTCAAGTAAATTGTCTTATGGATTGTGAAGACGCATTTGCAGTTTCAAAGTGCGGTGTTCCTTAACAAGCAACTTGCCGACTCTCGACTACTACGCAAAAGTCACGAGCAGTTGTGGTGAAGCAAACTCAGGTGTCACCATCCGCTAGCAAAGGGACGCAGGCACTAGCTTCTGCTATCGACTAGTTGTTTACTATGACAGACACTAGTGCATAAGTGGGAGATCTTCCTGTCGAAACGGATGCGCAATTCACAAAGGCTGTTGATTTAGTGCAGTTGGGAGTACAGTCAATGGATTGTCGAACGACTGCCTTAGGGCTTTGGTATCCAGCTTGCTGCATTGGTCTTGTTCAGGGCTATAAAAGCTCGCAAAATCAAGACCTTACATTGTTCGGTCTGTCTGTTCTTAACAATGCGTTTGGTTCTTGATGCTACCCAATCTGCAGCTTGGATTTTGGCCAGTTGCCAACATCTGGGGGGAGGTTGCTTTTGACCCTGCAACCGCATGCAACATAGAAGTAGTATCGTCATTGCTTAAGTCACTTCCGACCTTTGTGATGCAAGACGCTGGAAGGGATCGGAGAAGAGCAGGTTGCCTCTGTGTCGCTTCCGTAGGGAGTCGCCTGGAATGCAGCCATCTGCATCAAATAGCTTCCTTCCCCGATAACAACCTTCAGTATTAAATCTACTATCGCTTCTTTCCACTTCCAACCTCTTGCCTTCTTCGACGCACTTAACTGTATATTTTGGTAAGGGTTGTGGCACATGGCAGTGTGAAAGGCGCCCACTATTTGACGCAGTGCAGGACTGCGAGTCTCTGACAGCCGCTGTGGTTGTGGCTATGGTTGTGCACAGTGCCATAGCCGAAGCTGCAGTCCAACATAGTGCATGCATTCAAAGACCTCATATCCATGCCCAAAATGAAACAGACATCGAACCAGTACATCCTACCTGAAGACATTCCTATCTTCAGCAAAGAATATCGAAATTCGTTTCCTCCATCCTGATTCCTAGATGTCAAACGTTTCGGTAAGATGGAGAGACGTAATGACAAGTGGTATTGGTGGCGACTGCCATTTGAACTAAACACGACACTACAGCATACCACATGACACACGCCACGAATCACGCATCAAATATCATGTGTCGTCTGAGAGGCAATCCAAGAGGCCTGATACATGCCTGCTTATGGTATGCATCATGGTCTGGTACTGATCAACCCCCTCCACACTGCCATCCTTCTTGCAGCTCACTTCAACCTCAACCCGTCCCTTCGGTCTCGTTTCATTCTTACAGTTGGTCTACATTTCATTGCCTCTTGCTCCCTCATTCCAATCAATGCAACAGGTAGAAGGATAGGAGGCGTGTATAACTTATGCAAAAAGCAAGCCAAAGTCATATGGCATCCTTCTGTTTTCCATTTCCATGCCTTCATTCCCTCTAGCCCCACTTTTTTCTTGGGTAAGTTATTCTTTCCATCTATTGGGCGGTAGTGTCACCGATAAGAAAAGTCAAGGGGGAACTGTTTGTCTGTACCAAGCACACCGTCTAAACTTTCGTTGAAGCCTGAAAAGGCTTTAGTTTATTCTCTAGTTCATGTTTAGGCCAGCCATATTGGCTGGAGGGTAGATGAGTGACTGAATGAAAATATAGAATGATGTGTGCATAAAAACATAGATGAGTGGTTGGGAAGAGGGATGCAAATACAAAGGTGCCACCGCCCTATGATATGATATTTTACTGAATTAACTCGCATCCAGTGCTAGGCATTACAGCTTGGTATTTTTTTGTCCCCTTTGCCCGTTCCACTCCCTATGCTCCCAATCACCTTGGTCCTTCTCCCCTTTTAACCGAATAGTACTTGTTCTTCGCCCAGACCAGAGAGGTCGAGTCACCTCCACTCTCCTTGGTGAGGAGGGCCGATTCGCACAGGAGCAGAAATATGGAGTCATCATGAGCCCAAATTCCTTAATTTCATTAAAACACTTAAGAGTGGAGCTCCATTCCGCTCCCATTATTTGTGTCTTGATCATGGCGATACACTCATCTTCATATTTCTTGGCCGTGCATTATACAAATACAAAATCATCGCAACGACAGTGGACAAACAGAACCATGATTACTCGTTCATCATTACATGTGCACTTCAGAAGCACTGTAGGAAGTTGAATAAGAGTAGATTAGACTAGGTCACCTGCTTCACAATTCAGGTCGCAATGCTGATTTCATAGCCCATTATTTTAGTTACTTCTTCACTGGCAACGCAAAATCAAATAGAAACACGTAAAATGTTTAAGTAGCAGTGCAAGTGGGACCCTCCTATCTTCCTATCCTTTGTCAAATCTCATTTTACCAGCAGCTAAGCAAAAATCTTGTTATTGCGTTTTGTGTCATGCCTCAACATACCTCACCACGCTTCTTATGCGAACCGCCCACAGAGGGCAAGCAACTGAATGCAGTGCCATGCACTTGCTATTGTTTGTTGCACTTAGTGAGGCTACAACTCCTTCCGTCCCCTTCTTTTCGAATCTCCCACCTCTCCTTCCTCCTCTATGGTTTGTCTTCTTTCCATCTCCTCCTCTAAGCAACTCTTCAGGAGTACACATTTTGTGAGTTCTCTTCATCATTCACTGATTGTCTATTGCATCGAGTGCATTCATATTTTCTACTGCAGACCAGACTGGGAGTGAGTGAGACCTCACTGCCACGCACTTCATATCCACTCCATTATGGTCTCATTCCAGAACTAAATTTGCATAATTCTTGCTGCAACTTCAGGTTCCCCCTTATACTTATGCTTATATTGACGTTATCCCAGGTCGGTGAGTCGTAAATGCAAGGTACTGATGATACTCGAACCTCTCCAAATCCAAATGTGCTCACAAGGCATGATGCGCAATGCAGCGAGACAGGAAAGGACGACTCTCCATCACCAAAAGATGGCAGTAGAAAAGCAGTTGAATGATTGAATGCACGCACCTGCACACACTATATGCCAAAGCAGTAAAGCATCTTTGACCCCCTGACTGGGTGAGGTTTAGTGGGAGCACCGTGCTACCTCACAACTGACCCGTTTCTGCATACGCCATGGCCAAAGCTATTCTCACATGACAGCGCCTTACCTCTCAACCATATTGTGTTTGGAGCATCAGCAACCCATATATTTATAACGTTAACTATCTACAAAGCCGACGACAAAGGAAAAAGTCACCGGATGAAAACGAGTCAAGTGCCTTAGACCAGCTAACAACTGACCAGTTGATTTCGACACGGAGAGGAGTCGCTGTTAAGCGTCAAATCAGGCACAAGTCATGTGTTTAAACACAACAAGGAAGAAACGTGTCAACACATCATCTCCCTCCCACTCACTTGTCCCATCCCACATCGTCGTGTAGCTGCTCTCGGTCCCAAATTATAGCCTCGATTCGAGTGCTCTTCAACAGCAGTCGCGGCAGGAGTGCAAATCCCGCCTCAGGACTGATGAGAGCTCACACAGCGACATCTGATCCCAAGATGAAGTCATTTCGCCCAACGCCTAACCGCTTGGTGCCCAATCCATGAACCGGTCTACTGGATTGCACACTTGCTGTTTCCTTACAGTACTTTACCATTCCCAAACGCTAATACAACATTTGTTCGTTGGAAAGACATCTATCCCTAAGGCGATCCTCGAAGCCACCAATTCCAATCCCCATGAAAACCTCACTGACTGCATAAATTCCTTCCCTTCAAATCCTTACTACGCCTTGTATCTCTTGTAGCCCTATTCTCGTTTAGATTCGACAGTCTAAATGTAGTGATGATTACTTTGGTGGTCTGAAGCCCCGGTCAGGATCGCTCATAAGCAGAATCTGGCCACCAGACAAGCTTGGTAGTGATTCGAAAGGGTTGAGTTAGGTTGCGCTAGGAGTACTGCATCAAGAACGCATTCATATAAGGCTGGTGCCTAAGACCCCGTTGTTCCTCAACTAGAGTTCAACAGTGCTTTGAAATCAGTTAATCAGTGCAACGATATTTATCGCAGTAAAAGAACTAGCAAAACAAAGAGTCCGGATTTCTTGGTGATTCAAAAAGAGGGCCGAGCTTACCTGCTAAATTTTCAGTCGCTTTGCGGAAAACCATGCCAGCTAGTTTGCAGTGGGCACAAAGATCGAGAAGAACGCTGGAAATTGTGTTTAAGTTCACTTTTAGCCATGAAATTTCTTTTGCCTTCACATTCCTCAATTTTTGTTATGGGAGCATATTCTCTCTCCACCATATACTGATTACTAGACCTTATCCATGGTGGTTAGTGCCATCCTCCCACATTGTCATGCTGATGAGAAACATTATGCCTCCCTGCACTAACAGTTACAAGTGCTCAGTGATTGGCAGGATCAGTGTGGTTCACTGTTTGGCATGGGCTGAGTTAAGAATGTCCTGTTTGAAGGCATTTCTCCGATACCCGCTTTCTAATCAGGATCGGATGTAGCACGTCCCTTCCATACTAACCAACTTCCGTTAAGTAGCTTCTGGTTTTGTCATTTATAGTCAACTTGGTTTAAGCAAAGTGGAGCAGAGTCGCTTCCGTCGCCTCAGGAACAAATGGTTGGATTGAGCAGCAAGTAATTCGTCTTGGAAGATTATGCAAATCGTACTCGCGACATGGCTAGCAGAGAATGTGAGGCAATTTATACATGTCTAAATTGAGGAATTCTGGCAATTCCAATGGTCTGATGTCCAATCCTTTGGGTATGCAAAGAATTTTAGTCGACAGTACCCTTGCTCACATCCAAACGCGCACCGTTTGGAACCCATAACTGTCGATTTACCAATCCAAGGCAGCTCTATCAGAATAGAGTGAAGTCGACCCAAGATGGGTGTCAACGTGATTTAGCAAAATTGTCCAGAGCAGTGCTGTTTGAGGAAGCGCTGCAGTCGGCCTCGAAGTTGTCTATCCACAGTACTTTTCACATTTACATGCGCCAAAGGCATATTCAGTGCTAAAGCTGGTCCTTCGTCAGTGCGCTACTTCACACGTCCACCTGCAGCTGGTAGTGCCACCCCTCGATGCTATGCCCATCATCACCTCCTCCACATTGACTGATTTCACCTCTTGCCAACCAGGTAAACAGTCTTAACTTGGGTAAGGTACCGCAACTCACAACGACAATATTTGACATGCATTAGCCATACAAGTGAATCCTGACAACGCTGGTTCCCCATTCACTTATTGGCGAAATTCGGTCAGATCTGTTATAACCTGGTGCGATTGAATTGTTATTGCAGCAAAAGTGGTGGTAGTCAGCCACATTAGTGCTTGGTTGAAATTTCCCAATAAAATAGAGGTAGCGGAAAGCAGGAAACTACTCAAAATGGTGTTAAGCGAAAAGATGTTTGGAGCAGACATCGCTGCGTGAACTGACATCGTCGCTGAGATGGGATTTTCGCTCCTGTCGTGACTTCGGTTGAAAGGCACTCAAACCGAGGCTATAAATTGGAACCGAATGGTGCTGCTAGACAGTGAAAGAGGGCGGTTGGTGAGGAGAGCGATTGGTGATGGCGTAATTGGAACAAATGTAATGGTACGTTCGTTCCTTGCTATGTGTGATCTGATGCGTTCGGTCTGAAACACAGACCAGACCTATCCTTGGGCATGTACTCTCACGTGGTGGGTGTGGCTAGACGTCATGCCCATGATCCTCCGACCTACGTGTTCTGATCTTGCAGTTTCAGCCGATTGCGTCCATTATGAAGCAGTGGATTAGTCTGTAGCAATGTATGCTATAGCATTTCCTTTCTTTGCATAGGATTCACCACGTCACTAATTTAACTAACACTTGATCCTTTCTGCAGTTTTCCTATCCAGCGCCTCTCTTAGCTTATTTTTGTCTACGTCCTGTCGGCCCCTCTGCAGTGCAGGTGCGAGTACTGCCAAGAAGCCGACAAAAATTAAGAGTGAACGTACACAAGCGGATCTGCTGTGACCCGTGTTGCGTTCGTACATCGCGCCTTCATCAACATGCATCTCATAGCTGTCAATTTCTTCAGATCCCAGTTCTGTTTGCACATCTCCAATTACCATCTGACTATTACGCTGGGTTTTGCATCGAAAGCGTAGTTGTGATTTGCTGCAACCAAATATGCCTCTTCTGTCGGCTAAAACGCAGTGCAGATGTGAGCACTGTAGGGAAGCCGACTAGATTAAGCGTGAGCGCACAATGAAACCCAGCTGTTCATTTGTACATCCTTCCCTTTTCTCCATCTTTCTTTCCAGCTGTAGTCCAACCGGCATGGCTGCAATTACCTCGGACGCGATTTTAATATTTCGTGTCATGAGCTGTGCGTTTCAGTTTTGTGGCATTGTTTACGGATATCTAACCATAGAGGCGTCTACCGTTGCAACTTCTAACGGCTTCTTGTGTTTTTTCTACAGTATGTGTAGGCGAAACGACAACCGCCACGCTTGGGTAATGTTAGAAGTTAAAAATGTTGTCATGACCTTCGCTTTCTTTCTCTTGCATTTTGAAGTAGGATTTGGCTGATTGCACCATCGCATTTGTTAGCTGCACAGAAAAAGACTTGTCGAAAATCCAGCTCACTTGCCCTTCTACGTAAGCGTTTGGTGGACAGTTCTCATTTTGCGCAATGCACTTCGTTTGCTTGCTTACGCCTTTGCTTGCACTTGGCAATGATGGAGATGCAGTGCAGATTGTTCACCTTGTTTCAACACGGCTAACGCCTCGTGACCACGGCTGGAGTGGGAGTGGTCAGGTCTGTTGCATACTTGCGTTTACGGCTCATCACTTCGAACTGCGCGAAGGTGGCATTGTCGACCGGTTACAAACTTGTGGAATGCACGCTCAACTCACGCATTTACTCTGGCACCTCCATAACGTTGGCCTTAGTTGAGTTATGACTGCATGAAAGGACTCGGACTGGTGCGCCGGGTACAATTTCATGGTCACAATCATTGACTTTCTATTTGTGTTTCTTTCCTAACTTTGGGTTTGGCGTTGAAAGCGAGTATTTGGTTCTTCTGCTGGGGCGACGACACAGTAATGCCGATCCTGCAGGAATCGCTAATGGTGGTCATTATTTTAAAAGAGTAAAATTTCTGCTTGAATGTACAGACCACAACCGAAAGCGTCCACATTATCTTTTTAGGGGTGCTGAAGTAGGCTCCAGGAGTAGTGGTCACGATGGTTTGGATGCTCGAGGTTTTTGTCAAGAGGAGGGTTGGGACGTGACTTCCAAGGCGTCAAGTTAAGCAATATATCTTTTGTCCTTAAGCACTCGTCAAAAATCGAAAAGTAGTGGGGCAGATTTAGTTGTGCGAAAAGTGTAAGAGATATTTGGCGCACATAAATTATCCTTGGGAGTCACAAACCAGGCATGTTTATGTTCATAGTAAACTTCAAATAGCATGGACACCTTACTCTTAGTCTTTCTGGAAGCCTACATTAGGGTCTTGGAGGTGTTCAGATAGGGTTCAAACAAGTCGTCCTACTCGTTCGCTTCATTTAATGCGAGGACGTCGAGGCCGCATTAGTGCGCGATGAATGGTGGATCAGTTTTGCGGGTTGTTAGCTGCATTTTTGGCTAACATGTGTCCTTGACGGGTTGACCTTTGGAAAAGATTTGTTGATTTGGGCTGCCAGTTGCCTGGCCTTGAGGCCATGTCAGCAGCCTCCAATCCCTCCTTTTCCAGAATATGTGTATTCTGCCCTCTAACTATGCCTTCTTTTGCCTCAAAGGAAGTCTCGATACGCTACGTTGGAAGCAAAATTAGAAATGACTTGGTGAGTTTTGAGCATTGCAGTCGTGTAGTGCAGTGCGGTGTTGGATGGCGCATTGAATATTAGAAGGAAATGCTTTGAGTAGAATCCTGCATACGAAACTAGGTAGTGCCTGAATTAGGCACGAGGATCAATAAATCTCTACGTTGAGATGCTACGAATTCTCAATCGAATGTGGTCTTGACAGTCGTAAGGCTGTCAAGAACTTAGCAGCAATCTGTGGAGACGTAGCAACGGCTTAGTGCTACCGTCTCCGATAAAGCAGTACACAGTTGCAATAAGTTTAAGCAAAGCAAGTGGTTAACTTGCTTCTTAGTGGTTACAGGAGCAACATCACATTACTGAATGTTTGGTTGATTTGACAGGACATGGTGCAGTTTGGCTTATTGCGGTCGGGTAAAGCGAATAGCAGACAGTGTTAATTTAAGGCTATTTAAATGCTTGCATGGTCTTTACCCAATGCAGTGGCATTTCTGCAACCGAGACGAGGCGAATAGGCTGCTGTTGGCCACAGCTCACACCTTACATCACTGCCTTCGTCAGACTGAGTCCTTTAATTTTATCATGGCCAATTATAGCCTATCCGTTGGTTACATCCAAGTCGGGAATAGGAATTCGACTTCAAATAGAAAAGTAGTGCAAATAGTTTATTAGCATTTTCTAATTTACCTGCGAACAAATTGTTTATCACATTCCTCGCCGATGCTGAGCTGAGGTCGGATTTGGGGTTTGAAATGTGGTTTAGGAGGTCTGGTGAGGCAATTAGCTCAGTGGCGCCGTAGCTTTTGTCTGCAATTAGCATAAAGTGGTGATTGTTTTTTGGTATTCGAATGGGCTGGGTATATAGAATGCAAAACTCTTGTCTCACTACGCATTCCAGATCTTCGGTTTTATCTATAGAGGTGTTATTTAGTTGTTATAAACTACAAAACATACGTTGCCATCTTGAAGATATCAGCAGTAAATTAGTGTGCCCAATTCCACTAGAATAGCTCGTCTGCTGTCTGCATTAGCTTAAGTCAAGACGGATCACTTTGATGGATATACTTCCTCACAGTTGCCCCAAGTTTAGCAAAAGCTATTCTTAACAATTAAATCTATACCAAGTGTTTATACGATGCCACCAACCGCGTTCCGTCTTGCCAACAGCCTATTGGTGTAAGCAGGTGGCGCTACCAATGCAGTTGTGTCCCAAGCCAAATGTGAGAAGAGGGAGGCGTGAGTAGAGATATAAGAAGCTTGCTTCGATTCGGCGTCATAGCGATGACTCATTGCGATACCGTCAGATACCATGCGATGCCATGAGTTGTCGCATACATGGGACAGAAGTAGACATTCGCCACCTTTAATCAACTATGCTGCAGACTGATGGGGAGCTGAGAATGGGAACGTTTGGGTGAGTCCCTCGGTCCTATCCTATGCCCTCTAAATGATCTTCTTTCAGGTGCAGAGCCCTGCTAACTGGCTCAGTAAAGCACTTTAACCAAAGCGTGCCAATGCTTACGGTTGGAGGTGCACTACTTGTCCAGATTAGGCGACACAAGTCTTAGCCGCCTTCCTCTGTCATGTGGATGCAAGTGGCCACAACTTTCCACTCTTCGTTAAGAGAGAGTGCTAATGAGGCTCTAAATCGTGGGGAAGAATCAGGTGGAAGGCCTTTTTTGAGCAGTTTAGGAATCACATCGTGCTAGTGCTTGAAGTTATCCATGCTATGAGACCGGCACATGTAGCAGTGTATAGGATAGAGCGTGAAGCCGAGGAGAGTCGCTGGCTAATTAACCGATGCAGCATTTCTCAAGTGATGTCGATCGCGGTCGACCATCAAATCATGCAAAAGCTGGCTTGATTCGCTTTTCGCTTGGTCTTGTTTGTTCCTCTATATATCACGTGGGCGTCAAATTCTTTCCTTGCATAACAAAGAACTCCTTCGTTTCTTGGTAGCCCTTTGCATTGAAAACGATGGCAAAAGCGACTACGAGAACATTTTTCATTCTGAGTTTGGTAGACTAATCTTGACTAAAGCTAGTGTGGGAATAGTAGCTCAGCTATCGTACCCATTGCGCAGTCATGTATGGTTTTTACACAATGGGTAATACCCACACATGATTGGCACACCTGCAATAGGACGCAAGTCAAATTCTTCGACTACTCGATTTCTATCTCCCCTTGTAGTGACTCAGGACTGTCTCTTGACAGCAAACAAAAACGCTGTAATTTGTGCCAATATGGTAAAAATCATCAAGATTATCAAAAAGTCCCATGCAGAAGAAGAAGAGGGGTCGACGAATGTTGTGTGATATGGTAGCTGCATAGGAATTCGCATATCACAAATTCAACTGCCGCACCAAGTTCCACAGTTGAATTTAACGTGCGATCCTCCAATCAGTCATTCTTTTCTGGCCTAGTGCACTTCACTTTGTGCGTTGCATTTTTTCGATTGCGACTTTACTTATGTTCTTCGTTAATGGAGACGCAATGCAGCTTTGGGGGTGACCGACGTGAGGGAGTTCGAGCGGGCCATTAATTACAAATTATAATTAACCTGTTTAAATTTCGAGTTGTAAAAGTGCAGATGAAGAACTCAGGCGGAAGATGGGTTAAGTTAAAACCATCGTAACAAGCATGCACGTTGACTGATAAAAGGAAAGATGAGATATCGTATGAATTAGATAGATTTGAAAGTGACCAACACTTAGTCTAGCCCGAGGTGTTATTTATTCCTTCCACTCTAATGCAGTGAGATAGAAGCACTAGTGAGCAGAAGGTTGATAATAGAAGCAGCTGAAAGCGAACTAAGCGGTTCGAATTAGCAGCTGTCATCGAAAAGTGTCAAAAGTGTTTCTACTCATCCTTACAGACACACAACCTGCTCTAGAACAGATTTGGTTGCCAATCCCTTGTTTGGTAGGAAGATGTCAGAAGGAACTCTCATTCCACTACTTGCGACCATCTTGAACGGTTAAACACCGGTTAATACCTGAAATGAAACCCTTGAGGCAAGGTGAGGTCTTCCTAGGTCTAGATCCCAGTCTTTTGGTTGGACGCAATTTGTGAAAGACTCATCAGTTTTATCAGAATGCGTTTTGATATTTTTTTCAGCATTCGATTACCTTGTGGATGACCAGATGCCGTCCATGTCCTTGAGACCAGTAAGGTCTTGCGTAGTTCAGTTCGCCATGAATCGTTTCGCACATTCCATACTTGCAAGCCCACTGATTGAAAACTTGAAATAACCATTTCAGGGCCTTGTGTCTTGCTGGGTTGTGTGTCAGCTACTTTTGTAAAGTAGTCTATCATGACCAGAATGCAGCAGATGGTAAGTGGTAGAGGGCTCATGGTATCTGTGCCTCCTCTTTCCCCCGCAAACCCTGTAAGATGATGCCGTGGTGTGATTGCTGCGAAGTCGGGCTTCTTAAAGCTGTTCAAGGCATTTGCCATCTTTCCTTCACCCACTTGACTCAGATGCTCATATGATTCTTGAAGAACGCTCTGCACTAATGAACTTGGGACCACCAGACGCTGGGGGATCCAAGGTTTTCTTGGCACTGCAAAACCTTATCCTCTAGAGGGAGTTCCTATCACTCTTGCCACATCCGTGCCACTGCTTCATAGGACGAGGTCATCTCCTTTATTGTAGACTTATAAGAGGATAGCGAGAAAATCCCGCAAATTAGTGTTGTGTCGATATCAGCGCTCTGTGTGTTTCTTCAATGTTGTATCGTAGACAAGATAAAAAAGCGCATTCACTACAATGTCCGTTGTAATGTGTAAAATCGTGAGGCTGTAATTCATCCTACCAGCATGCAAACAAGTGATCAAAATTGCTTGTTTTAATCTGGTAAGTGGTGGGCGGTCCATTGTTATTATAAACAACTTCGCTAACAGGTAGTGCCTGAAGTGCTTAACCATTGCGCAGATAGCACAAAGCTCACGTCGATCTGTCTGGTGCTCACGTAGACGATGATGTGACCCATTCCTTTCGTTGATCCTCTGTAAGCGCACCGCCTACGGGTGCGTCCCTGGCGTCCCCATCCTGCACAAGCAGTTGATCACTCGCTTCGACTCGGGTGCAGAGCAGAGCACTCGGCAAATCCACCCGAGCCGAAAATTTCCAAGTTGAATAGCGGAACCGCATTCCAGACTACTCCTTCTGAGTTAGGGCACATAGGGTAGACGAAGCAAGCATTTGCCAGTTCATTTCACATTTCATCACATTTCAGCTAAGCACGGATTTATTCACTTTCCTATGGTGGTAGCGGAGGGGTCAACCTCACAAAAGCAAAAACGGATTAATTAATGTGCCTCAAAAACATTCTTTTAGCCACATATTCGAAGGAAGTCATACACATTTGCATGATGGTAATTAAGAACCAAAAGAGAAATTACACTTTGCCTATTTATAGCGTGCATTACAACGTCGTCGAAACATTTGCGTAACGGTATATGGATTGAGAAAGAAACGGAAGAGAATCCAGAGAAGGGCTGGAACAACAATAAAATTTAACAATTGGGAAGAAGACGTGGGTGCATTGCAAGTACCGTGCGGACATAAATTAATTGGTTCTCTTCATAAACGGGCCTCCTTATTAGTGCCAATTGTCAGAAGAAATGCTCACACTGTAGAGCATCCTTCAATCACCAAATGTGATAGTTCAGGAACTCCTTTCCCTTACTGCATTTCAATGGCAACCAATTAAAGCAACAAAGTCAGTTTTGCGAAACCGAACCCTACTTTGCTAACACAAACATTTAAGGGCAATTTTTTATACGTAGGGATAGGAATGGGACAGAGCGACTCGTAAGCCGAATTTACAGCGTTAACTGATGGCTAAGGTGATGCGACACGCTCTCCAACTGGCGCGTCAATGATTCCACTAGTAGTGGAATGCACACTCATTGGGCATTGGGAGTCTCCTGCAACCTGTGTCACTGTGATCTGAGAACAGCCTGTTTCGGCCAAGTGGCTAACATCCTCAATCGAACAATGTGCTGTGGGGCTTAAACATTTGATGGGCTTTTAGATTCAGGTGGGTTGTAGCACTCAATCCGGAAGGGGGGCGTTCCATGCGAGTTAACAGAAGGCGTTGAAGAAGTGGTGGTGACTCAGATGTCAGGGTAGGATTTCGTTTCAGCAAAAATAGTGGTAAAGCCAACCTTACGTGCTTTGATCCATGAGAGTTACTATCTCTGTCCTAAACACAAACACAAAAACAGATAGATGGAGGTTCGGTTGGGAAGACAACATTTAGTGCATTCAACTCTTTGTTTTAATGTATTTCTACTTAATCGCTGATAAACCAACTCTCCATGGAATAGCAGGATTAGGATGTGGAACGAGAGAGGCTGGAGTAAATCCGTTATGGCTAGATGTCAAAGCAGTTGTAAGAAAAGAAACTGACCGTGCATCGTCGCGCACTGGTTAATTCATATCACACAAATGCTTGAAGAGCGGAATCAGCTTGCGGAAGACAAAAGTAGAACTAGGAGGATTATGATGATCAGAAGATTGGATGTTCTCACCAGTATTCCCAGCAGTCGATCATCTGTGGAAAGGTCTGCACATGGATAAAGTTTGTAAAGCAGGAGCGATGAAGACAGACGCTAACGAGTCAATTTACTGTATGAGAGTCTAAAATGTGTGCCAATGTCACAGTCGAGAAGAAAATCACAAGAACGCTTTTTATTAAAACAGTAAAGTTACACAAAGTCTGGAAGCAATTAGGATAATTTAAGGAAACACACTTTGGATTGAATGCGTTTTTGTGGACAACAAAGCCGTGAACATGTCCATTGTCTGAGAGTGCACTTAGAGGAACTACAGCCACAATTCCCTCTTTACTTCTGCATGTCCTCCTACTCACACCCACTGTGCAATCATTACAATGCTATCAGGGCACAGACCACACAGATTTCATTTTAAGGCTACAGTGATCAACTCTGGCGCAAAGGCCTGCATTTCACATCCACCGTAATGTCACGCAGTTTTATTACTGCTAACACCACCCACCACAGTGCAGGCGGACTATCACTGGACAGTATTTCTCACCTCCCGTGGGAATGGAATTGCTGCAAGCATAATGCAAAGTCGATGTTTGTTTGTAGGGAATGCAGGGTAAAAGACCGGCATTCGTGCCCTCTTCTTTATCTTTATCTCTTAGCTTTTCCCTTCAGGTCCTGCGACACATGTAGCGAACACGTCCATTGTATCCCCGACACTTGGTGCCTTCAACAGACCTGTGCGCACCAAACTCACTGTGTGCTGCTACCCATTCCCATCACCAATACTGCCATGGTAGCGTCGGCTTGGCGTGAGCTACGATGGAACAGCACTTTGACTAGCACCACATCTCATCCGACGGGCTTGTGACGGCTGTGCATTACTTCAATTCAACTTGCGTCAGTTGCACGTTTGCACCATCAGTGCAACATTACCGAGTTAATTGTGGCCGCACATTGTCGCATGCATGGGTTCAAACAGCCAGCAATCGCCTTCAAGTAACTTCCACACACTCATTCACCAATTTTCGTGCATTTGTGTGAAAAGTTGACTCGAATGTTTGTAGCGTGCGAAAGAATGCACACATAAGAGTCAGCTCTCAACTGCTTGGGCATTATTCCCTCACAATTTGCATGATAGCTTTTGGGTACCGCTCTCCTTTGCATTTCCTTCGAAACGTCTTTACAAGACGGGAATGCCAGAATTGTCCGCTTGTGAGCAAAGCAAGGCTGCATTTGTCAGGCCAATTGCAATGTCAGTTTCCTGACTTGGTTAGAGCAGTGCTGAAAAGTGACGAGGAAGTGACGAGGAAGTGACGAGGAAGTCCAGCTGCGAGTACATCGTATCATCTACCCCTGCGCTGTGTTCTCTCACACTCAATTTCACTCTACTATGTCTACGCCTATTTTATGGAGCCTGAGACCCCAGAAGGATAACACCCACACCTCAAGTCGATGAAACGAATCAATTCTTTGCCATGCAAAAATTCAGTATTTTCTCGTACAACTCATTAATTCACTCATCCCTCTTATGTTCTTTATCCAATTTACTACCTCTTTTCACATAAGCCTTTACTATTGTTAAAGAACAGACGACCTGGTTGCATTCATAACCATAAAGTGATCCTGCCTGATCCCACGAGGCACTCAAAATTTGCACAAGGGGACAAAACCACGCTTTAACAAAGCATCTTGTACCTTTGCATCCATCAGTTCGTCTACTAAAAAATAGACTGAGATTTTCATCTCCTTAAATTATGACTAGAATCGAATGGCATAAGCCTGGCGGCTGTTTTGCTGGTTCGAACTGCATGCAGCGGCGAATGTGCGGTTCATTAATGAGGTTTTCTCACAAAACTGAAATGCCAGAGTCGCCCAATTGTGAGCAAGGCAAAGCCGCATGTGTCAAGCCAAATGGATTGACGGTTTCCTGACTAAGATAAAGTGGTGAGGGAATGCAACTAAGTCATCGCCCATGATGCAATGCATTGCCCCCTCTTACAGTCTGTTCATCTCTGTCCCATTCCATTCCATTTTATTCTCGTCCACTCAACAATATCTGCTGTCTCAGAAGCCTGGCACCCATAACTCATATTGCTACATTGGAGCAGGCCACAGCTCGACAAGCATTGCAGGTCGTCACATACGGCGCACCATTTAACCAATCCGATCAGTGCTCAGACTTCTGCGTCCAACCAGCCGCTTCCACTCACGAAATGCTGCATTGGTATCTATACCGAAAAACAGTGCTCCGACCCTTAATCTCGGAAGGTCAAGGCAACATGCGATTCTTGCGAGACGCACCAAATGACACAAGTGGACAGAGACAGAGAAGCACAAAGCATCACAAGTATCTACACTTGATGGGCATGAATCACCGTTGGGAAAGGGAGATCTCATCAACGTCAAACCATGTGAGCTAAATGAGGAGGTGTTGTGGAATGTAACCATGTGATCGTGTGGAGCAAGCACTCCCCCAAAGACTAAGAAACCTGAAAATGGAAGAAAAGGGCAAAAGGAAATAGATCTCGACAATGTTAAGTAGAAGGTTTGGATGGAAATTGTGCGAAACGAAGTGAGACGACGTGGGAGTAAGGAGTGATGCTGGCAGTAGCGGTCACATCGCTAACCTCGAGGCGACGTATGGTCACATCTATATTGAGGATAAAATTTAAGTAGAAGGAAATTTATAGGCATCAAACGTAAACAAACGTCGACCACCGCCACCACGTCTACCCTTTCCACTGACTTCATATCTGTGCTCCAGCGCAAACACCGCTACCACTCCTTCCAATGCACCTGATGCATAATGCAGAAATTGAGGTCACACAGGCTCCCGTCAAGTTGCGATGTCCAAATCTGCTGCAGTCTTTGTGTCCGACATGGACTGCAACCGATGCCCTCTGTCAAAGTGCCAGTGTCACATAATCGATGCACCAACATTGCACATTCATCAGACATGCTTCGTGCACAAAACCGACAAGTCAAACTTTTTTACCTTCTATAGGGATAATTATGTTTCCGCAGTCAGCATAGCTGCAAGGAATTTTGTCTGTTCCGTTAGCAAGGAATTTGCTGCGTGACACGAGTGAAGTGCGTTTGATGAAGGATGATACAGGTACTTGGCCTCCTCTCACAGGAAACAGTTTCGAACACACACGTTGTAGGAGACGAGTGGTAAGGGACCGGCAACGGTACACTGTACCGGATGCCTCGAATTGCAGTGTTTCGCCTCCGATCCTGCAGCGTATGCAGCTAACACCTCTCCCAAATCCAAGTTAAATGACACCATCCAGTGTGGTGCAAGCTCTTCCCACCACCGACACTGCATGTTTAATGTGGACTTACCTCGTACTATGACGAACCAGCACTTTAGCTGCAACCAAATCCCACCCAACGGATTTGTAGCCACAAGCGCATTACTCTCGTCGATGCTGTTCATGCAGCCTAACTGCGTCATCACCTCTAAATTTCAGTAGTAGCTCTGAATGCTTTCCATTAGTCAACGCACAGGAGATAGAGTATGTGATGAATAGAAGAGCTGGTTTAATTATCCCCGCTACAGCAAGGAATCATTGCTTAGAAACCGCAAAGCTCCCCAAGGTAGAGGGCGATGTAGTTCATCTTCAACAATCTACATCGCTCACACGGATTAAGCAGCGTCATCTGCACTGCCTCCGTGGACCAAATCGTGGGTGTGCGGATCACTCACTCCCGCTTCCCCACCCTCGATTGCACCTCTCCACATTGATCTACGTGTTACAAAGGAATGTCAGCGTCCAACCAGTGCTTACTGCAGCAGAATGTGATGCGATGAAACAATGTTGCTTTGAGACAATGGCCGAAGACCCAGAACACTGCCATTCACACTTCACTATGGTGAATGTAAGGTGGACGACATCACATTACGTCGCCTTTCTGGCCAAGTGCATAGCGACTCCTGCATTCCTTTGTTCATTTCTTTGTTCCATTTGGGTACTTCAACTCACGAAAATTTCCGGCCAGTATCTACGAGTGGTAAAGCACTTACACCCCAAATTACAAGTGGAATAGAAATGGAGGAATAAGTATGGAAGACTAATGAAGGCGAAAAAGGCAAAACCAGGAAAATGTGGTGTAGGCACACTACTACGAGAGTGGATTTATGCAACGGGAAGGCTGTGAACGCACACACGGTTGACAAGTGTATGCAAAGCAACTGCACATTCGCCTCACCTAACCGCCCCACTTCGACTGCCGTTCTGTGCTCCAACGCAAACACAGAGACTAGTAATTTGCATGCACCTGGTGTACGATGCAAGCAGTGAGTTCACGCAGGTTTTGGTCAAGTTCCACACCCAACTCTGCTTCTCTTCTTTCGTGCTACACCCATTACGAAATCACACATGGCTTCAATCGACGCCTTCCACCAAAGTGCTGGTGCTACAGGGACGGTGCATTATTGCTGCTCCTTCGCAGACATGCTTGGCAAACAGGACGATGTGTCAACATTTCTCACCCTTCAAGTGAATGGTTATGTTCTCACAGACGGCATCACTGCATGTATATTTACCTACATCGATGGCAATGGCCACCTCGAGGACATCGTTCGACACGAGTTAAACGCCTTCGACTGAGGAGGATACGGCTTTAGTGATCGCCGTTTCTCGGCGACAGTTTCGGACGCACACGTTGTAGGGAACAAGTGGTACGAGATCGGAGATGGCACACTGATTCATCTTGTTCGACTTGCAGTGCAATTGCTCCTCCATTCCCACGATGTATGCAACGAATTCGTTCATTGGATCCTGCTCACCCGTTCTCTTCCAATTTACCATTATCTCGAAGGGACGAAACGCAACTAGTGTGATGTTGGTTGGAGCTAAAAGCTATGCAACGAATGATAGCCAAAAAACTGGTGCCCGTTGGGTCCACGTAGACTAATACTGTCGTATTCAATTAGACTCTCGGCGTGGTTAAAAGTATTTCCATCACCAGCAATGCATGCGCCATACACTGCGACGAATGCACAAATCACTTTTGTCTAAATATTCTGTGATCTCCCATGATCGACATTTTCATCTACACTTATCTTACAGAAATTCCTTGTCATTTTCTGTGTTAAAAGCGGGTCTCCAACAAGCTTTCTCCGAACTTCTGCAGCGTTGGAACAAATGCACACCCATCAGTCCGTCCTCAACCGCTAAATCAGACCTGCATTCCAGTTTGCAGGACAAATTCGCATGACCCTCACCCACACCTTTGTATGTTGTTCTTTGCCAGTGCATGCTGTTTACACTAATCGCTTACTGCATGCGAGATCTTTGAAAAGCGAAATGTTAGGTACGTGCAGTTGTGGGTGAAGGTCAAAGCTATGGGCAAAGCCACACTTGTCGTGCCAAATGAAGTGTCGATCTACTGACTCGGATAAGGCGGTGTCGAAAAGCGACGCATTCTATTCATCTCACGTATGAGCTGTTCGTCTCAAACCTGCTGTATTCCATTGTGTTCTCCTGCATTTGGCGTTGTCCGAATTCCCAGATGTCAGACATGCACAACTCACGATGGTAAATATGTGGCTGGAAGAATAAACTTATTATACCACTCTGCTGCAATTACATGGCTTTGCATGTGCTTCCTTAGCCCACTAATCTGGTCAGCGTTCAGAGTTAAGTCGATCACTTTGAACGGCCAATTGCTTTGTCAATGTCTATGCATGGAAACGGCACACGTATTCAAAGCATCTTGTTCTCCTGCACTCAGTGGATTCAATGACTAGGAGCAGAACTGCTATTTCGCCATTTACGAAAGCAAATGTTTGTTAGTGTTTGTGATGCAATGATTAGATTCGGGTGGCACAAATCTGGTGGCTTCGCTGCAGGAATGCGTCTGCAGAAGAGGGGGTAGAACAAGAGTTTCATGCAAATGACGTTTGGTCGAGGTAATCTCCCTCCTAATAGAATGTGAAGGATTGGTTGAAGCTAGCGGTATAATTAGTACGCGATTTAGAATTAGAAATATCAGATATCATTCTAAACAAAACGCTGCATCCAATAATTTAACCAGAGAATTTAGTCCTTAAAATGGTGTTGGCATAAAAAATGTGCTTATTTTTACAGAACATACAGCAATAGCGCTGGTAGGTTTGCCCATCTACTGCGTTCAGTCAAATATCTTCCACTCAGAGGATAACTGGAAGCTGAAGTAACATGCGATTTTGCATAACCTTACTACTTAAAGGATTTCAGCACCACTTCCCCACAAAAGTGCAGGCG
>MIEF01005825.1:0-21557 GCA_001870725.1 Taenia solium | reverse complement strand
GACACGAATCACAACCGTGCTCAACTGTTGCGACGCAACACGTGATTCCGAGCTTAAGTTACATACAATACCGATGCCCCATGTTCACCAGATAGTTGGTTGAGCGCCACCTCGGTTCGCAAGAGTTAACATTGGATATATCTCTGCCTTAATCAGTTCCTACATTTCGATAAGAGTACACTCTTCACTTTATCAAGTTGATGCTTACTTGGAGCTCTTCACCGCAGAGAGGCTGGAGCACAAAGGCAGTTGATTTATAGGGTGTAATCCGGTCCTATCTCCAGCTATTATTTCTCGGTTTGGTTTGATGTCGAAACAGGGACACTATCCAACCTTGCTGCCGAGACATACAAATTCAATTCTATTGCAGTGGTATTAGGTGGGGACTGAAATTTTCGCTTCTGAGATGGGTATTCTGGAGGTTGCTCTTAGTGCTCATCGCTATCTGTCCCATTGCTCCTTTGAAATGCCCTTTGGAATTACTAGCGCTGTTGAATGCGCCGTAATGAATCTGTCACTTTTAAGGGATCTGTTCAAACTTTAAATCTACTTTACTTTATCTCTCTAGGACGAATGTGTTCTTTTCGGCAACCGCCTGAGATTACGAATTACTTGCTTTACGATATTGAGAAAGATGTGTCTAAAAATATCTCTAGTTTTGCAAAATGTTGTGTTAGACAAACTACTTTTTAGCTGACAAAACAATCCAAAACTAAATTAGCCAATCAGTTCAATCATTCATGCATTGACCCTTCTGCCCATTAATTCTCTACCCAGCCTTCCATCTAGTTATAGGTCTATTCACTTGTGCAAGCAATCTACATTCTTGCAGGTGTTTGAATGCAAATGAACCTGGAAGCAGTGGTAATAAAGGCGCCCAGTAGTTGGTAGATTAGGAGCACAAGTGCAATTTTCGGAAGATTAGAAAAGATGCGGCTTACAATGTATGCTACTCAAGGAGGTGGTTTTCTACTCCATAGCAACCAACAACGATAGCTGAGGTGGAGGTGCAGATACAGATCTATAGCTGGAGGATCACGAAGCAGCAGTGGTGGAGCTTGCATTACGTGGGGAACTGGCGTCATCGAACGTAGCACAGGGCAGGTTGCGTAAAATTAGGAACCGGAAGGGCTGGAGACAGCCCAGTGCGACCATATTCCCTCAACTGCCACCATTCGGGCCGTCTCTGTGGTTAAGGAAGTGGAGTTGGCGCAAATGAAGTAGAGCCTTAATCAAGTCCAGCCTATCAACACAGAATTGGAGGTGAGGATGAATGGGTTCTTAGCAATGACTGCGGTCTCTCTCCCCCATTCTTGTGAGCTTTCATCTCTCTCCTATGTACCAATTAATAATGCTAAATACTCACCATTGCACATCAATTCATTCCCTGTCCCCATGGCCATCCATTATCTGTCCTTCATCGTTTTGTTTTCTTTATTCACTCATTATTTTTGTATTCTTGCAGTAGTTATTGCGGATTTTATTTGTCATCTCAACAATTTGATTTTATCTGCTCGATGTCGCATCGATTCTTCTGACAATACTATTGGATTAGTCGCGTGTTTTCAGAATGCCTTAAGCCATGGTTTTCTCGATTAAAGGCCACGGTGCTCATGTGCGGGGCGTCTCTACTGGTCAAGCACTTGGTCGAAGTGTGGAGCCATTGATATTTTTGAGGTTAAAAGGGGTTGATCTGTTCTAGGCATGCGTAACTGCTGCAAACCCAGTCGCCTAGTCCCATGGAAGTGTGAATGACTGTGTCCCACTTGTGGACAATGGTAGCTACAGTTGCTGAGCGTGCTTCTGGCTCACGAACGGATCTGCAACAGTCGGTAGGAATTCTTCCGCATTTTAACAATATGCTCATCACTTTTGAGATTGCAATCGCCAAGAAGGCCAAGGTGAATTAGTGTTTTGTGGAGAGGCTTCAAAGGTCCGTGCATGTAACCCATTATCCTCCTTCCTCTTATGCACACGGAATGACAACAGAAGTGGCGGTGCAGTACCACTCGAATCTCCTCGAAGTGAGTAAATAGGAGCTTGGTACGGGTAAACTGCACCATTTCCACCCTTTGGATCATGTTTATTTACGCATCATTTGCGTCAAATTCTATCAGAGTGGGAGCGATTTCAATTGACACCAAATATCCACCTCGGGTTGGCTTCTTCGCCTCAATATCACTCCCTATTTTTGTGTTTATTGTGCATTGAAAGTTCATGACTAGCTTGTGCTTACCGTGGTATACCTACGATTTGTGATCCACCGATTAGTTTCTGCCTACTTTGAAGGATGTTTGCATTGCATTCTCTGGAAACAGTTGCCATCGTTGACTCTCAGTTGTCACCCATTAATACTTAGTCGTTGCCATGTTTGTCAGGGCCACCTTGTTTCAACTTCAATTTGTAACCATTTTTCAGAACCATGGTGTTGTAGTGATCTGTGGCAAAGTAGTCGACCAACTTTATTATAAACCGCTGGAGGTTAGGTCTTTGTTGCAAAGGCGAATTTTCAAATGTCATTTATGTAGGACGCGTAGTCCATCTTCCCTGTACCTATGTATCCATTTACTCCTCTATTAGTGCCTGAGCTATCTATTTGTACTTTCGATTCTCCCATTCAGGCATCTCTTCATGATAAATTCACCTTTAACAGCCAATCCGACGCCACACTTCTGCCTAGAACTGCCCTCTTTATTCTGTGAAAAGATTTCCCTAATCTGCTAGAAAGGTTGTTCTAAGCAGAGGAGGGAAGGAAGGGAACAAAGTTAAGGTTGAAGCGAGCGCTGGACAAAAGACGGCACCTCTTCAATGGGGGGTTGTCGAAGAGCAGGGTTGGGTTCTTCAGTTCCACCTGCACCTCGTAGAAGACATCTCCATTTCTTATTGCAAAATTAATGGTGTCTGCGATGGTGATGATTGTAAGAGAGTGCCAGGGAAGATGTTATAATTGTGCTGAATCTGGTTCTGTCGTTGTCAGTGCTCCAACGTACGCTTCTTATATGTAAACCCCCAAAATGTACTCCCTGTGAGCATTCCGTAAAAAAATAATAGCCTGGAAACAGATTTATAGCCTTGCAAAAGACGTTAGTGGCGGAGTTGGACTTTCCCGTGATGGATACAGAGTCGAAGGTGAGGAAGCATTAACACTCAGGCCGTGTTGTGGGTGTTCTCGACGATCCCAGTCAGCTAGGTTTCTGTACTCCTAATGAGGTTGTTCTTCAGCATTACGCGTGAATTTACTGTGGGAAGTACTGTGAATAACAATTTGGGCCTTCAGGTCTCAATCCATGCCCGTGAAATAAATGAATGGACCAGTCACTTCGTCCATATCTGCATTCTGCAAATCGATGGGCAAGTTTCTTCCGCAATATCTACTTCCACCTCTTATCACGTGCTTTCCCTCAGACATGGACACTCAGGTAGTCAGTAGGCCTATTGGAGTGTAGTCCGCTTCCACCGTCGAAGTAGTGAGCTCGTCGTTGACGAACGTCGGAGTAAAGGTGCGAGAGGTCTCCACCAGCTTGGACTCGGATCGTATTGCGTCTGTAGGGACGGAATTAGAGGTGGGACTGTGCTGGTCGCACAAGAGGTGGCATTTGACTCGAAGTACAAATAGCTTTACAGGGCAGTGCACTGGTCTCTTATGACTTCTCGCCACTGCGTTCTTGCGAATCGATGAATGACCACGATGAGCCTGCATAGAGATGCTCAGAGATAGCGCGGAACGGAAAATACGTTGGGAACAAAAATGCCAAAGAAGCCACGAGGGAATTGGCTGAGTCAAAACCGAAGGCTTCCTACATGCTGCAGTCGACTGAAGATGTGAAACGAGTTCGCTCACGCAATAGCTTAGAAGCACTGCCAGAGTCAAGCAAACTAGAACATCGACGTTCAGTTGGCGCTGATCTTTACCTCAATTAAAATTCCGCTTTGGTGTTAGTGCAGGCGGGAAAGTGGAGACTAAGATTTGTGAAGAAGTAAAAAACACCTAATGATGTTAATGATGTTATTTAAAATATGGTATGAGCCTAACAATAAATTGTTGGATTTCCAAGTATCGTAACGTAACTCTGATTTTTTGGGATCTATTCCTTTTGCCTAGTACTGCAGGCGCAAATGATATTTTGGGAGCGATTATCTTTATTCCTTAGTCCTACTGATTAAGGTACAAGTAGCAAAGTAAGTAAGGGTAGAATTGGCATGCAGCAAAACTGAATAGGAAGGGAATACTTGATGGAAACTGCTGCTGCATGAATTGGAAATCGCCTTTGTACATTTGTTTGAAGGACGGCCTTGTTCGGATGTCTGTCACGAAAGAGTAATACGTCTGTAGCCAAACATTGCACCTTCGTATAAACAAAAGGACTTGTCGAAATAAATAGAAACATTTCATCGAAATAACTAGAACATTCGTCCTGTCCATACCACACAGCAGGTAGGAAAATTGGAGCTGAACTCTTTTATCATGACCACAGGAGCATGGGGAGCGCATATGCATGAATCATCACTTAGCTTACATGCTTTAGCTAAAATAATCCCCAGTTGCTGCATTTAGCAGGTTAACATGGAAATGAATTGTCACTGGGCGTTTTCAATAGTCATAGGACTGGGTGTGGCCTATGAATGGGAGAAGCGTTAATACAAAATACTTTCGTTTTGCCATTACATTTAAGGAGCTTTGCAAAGAAAAATGTGGCTTGTAAATTTCTTCACCTTCTCTTCTAAAAGTGGAGAACCCTGTAAAAATGTAAGGACGTGCTGCCTTCGGGAAGACATATTTGAACCTGAAATGCTGCAGAGGTTTACAGACATAATTCACGGCCACATGAGGAGGTGTTACACGGCCCAATTCGTTAGAAGGAACATGAACTATTGCAAAGAGGTTGAAACTTAAAGAGCCGGACAAATGTGCCTACTGTTAGCACTGCCCATGGAAAATGGGTAAAGAAGTAGGATGGTAAAATTGAGCATACAAGGACCAAATGTTCGGTTTGGATGGCAATGCCTAAAATTAGGCATCCTTTATAAAAAGAGGCAGAAAAGCGATGGTTAGATGCTACGTAGTTAAATAACTTGGACATGCCGGATCAAATATGGGATTGGTGCAACTTGAACAAATAGAAAAACAAAATAGGCAAGGGGTTTAAAAAGGCAAGAACCAACACACTTGAGCTTGAATCGTTCGCATTGGTTTTATGCTGGAGAGCTCTGTGTGTTCATTGTTTGCTAAGGCTATTTCGAAGCCGATCTGTAGTTATAATGCATGGAAGTATGGGCAACAGCAGTAGAATGGGGAAAAGGCACAGTTTTCGCACCACCACTGCATTCATCCACTGTGTTGTTGCGTTGTGAAAGCAGACATCGGGCCACACCTGCATATGACCTCTTAAAAGGAGCGGCCGCGACTACAGTGCTCAGGTGTTGCGCTGTTAAAATAATTGAGAGCATTCAACAAGCATCCTCAACTCAACGTCACATGTCGTGCACGAACTGTTGGACTTAATGCTCGTCTTTTGATGAGGCCTCTGCTGTAATTGAGCATAAGTACAATTTGACATGAAACAGAGTGTTACACAATACCAAATCCGAATTTGATGTAAGGGTTTTTTTGGGAGTGGATGCAGATCTAAGATTGGCGTAAGAAGAGCACTACCAAAAGCTTCCTTAAGGTTTGGAAATAGGACAAATGAGGGTTCACATGGCAGCTGAATAATTAGAGCAACAAAACATCAGTATTGCTGCTTGAAATCAGAAACAGATACATCCTTTGTCAACCACAGAGTCAAAGTGCGGTTTGTAGCTCCCCGAGATGAGCGAAATTGCTGGTCTCCTAAATTGCCTGAGATGTCGAGATCGAATAACTTAGTCGACATCTGACTGGCAATGATTGAAATGTTTCATTGTCATGATTTGGCCTGTGTTCCATAGAGTACTTTTTGCTAGCATTGAATCGCCACTTATCAGTGTGTCAATTCGCTCATCAACCCCTATCCTGATAAATAAAATTCACAATCATTTTGGGTCGTGATAGACTGATCAACGAAACTGACAAACGTGGTGATGCTAGTGAGTCAAAGAGTACTCAGGGGAAGGAGGCTATATCCTGGCCGAACAATATATCATCTGTGCGTAATCGCAACAGAAAGTATTTAGGGCTTTTTACTGTTACATCGCCAAGTCTGGAAAGTTTCCATTCCTCTGCAATGGTTAAACGTGCTTCTTACAGTTTCTAGGAGAAGTAAACCTTCGCCAAGTCATCTCAAGCCTATGAAAAAGCTAAATGATCCCTGAGGTAAGACATCATTGTTAGTATCCGGCATGGAAGAATATCAACGGGAGAAGTGTTTTATAATCTGGCGAATCAGAATGCTACTGAAAGCTTATAGGCTCGCCGTGACCTTGAGATCGCATTCATGCGTGAATGCATACTAGCACACATCATTTCTAAGTGCGTGATTGCTCTTCTTTTTGGCTCCACCGTGCCAGGTAGCAAGAACGTTGCAAGTTCTCTTGTCATGTTTGTTTTCCATCTTAGAGCTGGAAGATCGACCGTTCCACCCCTAGTCGCTTATTGTAGCCCTTATAGACAGACAATGTCGATGTTCGGATTTACTAATGATAGCTCTTAACACATCCCTGTTCTCTTCCATGCATGCAGAGCAAAAGCGAGTTAGACTTAAACAAGTTACGGTCTAATTCTCATTTAAGCATTCGTAAATGGCAAGAAAATGACTATTCCCTTTTACATGCACTGAGCGTTCAGTTGTTTGATTTTTGAAAGATACACTTATGATGGTTTCCTGTAGTGATTCGCTAGTGTCTCTTAATTTAGTACAACCCGTGGTCTAGTACCAGTTCGCAGCGTCATTTATTCGCCTAATCCTTTATTTATGCCTAGTCTTTAGAATGGGGCATGCCCTAGAACTTAAACTTATACCAAGAACGATTTGTTTATTTGTTCTCTCGCACAAAATAAGCAATCGGTCATGGCTTTCAAGCGTCCAAATTTTGGTAGGGATAAGCATTTAACTGGGCTTATGGGTGTTTTCTGCTGCATTCTGTGAAATCGAAGGAGAATACAATTTTTTAATTATAGACTTTGAACGGACTGCTTATAGTGGCTAGTGATCATATACTCACATGAATGAAAAGTCGCACATCGATATTTGCCACATTTGTCGTAGTTAGCAAACTTGTTGCCTACAGTCACGGCGATGACGAATGCCAACCATAGAATGATTGCTTAGCCTGTACAACAGGCATATGATGATGGAGCCTGACTCGTTAGTGCGTGCACCCGTAAGATGCACCGCGAAAATTGGAGATCAAGGTCTACATTTTGTTACTTAATTTAAAAATCTTAACAGTACAGTTGCTTAATGGATTCTATCGAATTGTACTGCTGAGATCTACATCATCCAAATCTACCACTTATTCGAACCGCAAAATATTTAATTCGCTTATGAAATTATGTTATCTTGACAATCAGATACAGCTCATTTATAACCAAATCAGTGTTCAACATTCCTGTCTTAGACATAGTTTGTCTGCCATTCTTCAGCAGCGCTGTTAGGTGCTTTCGATGTGCTCTTGTAGCTCCGTCGTCTTGATGCCGCCTTTCGTTGGCACCAAAAGTGATATGGGATCCGGATCAATTCTAATTTGATTCGTTCGCAATGCTTCATCAACCTCGCAAATCTCATTACATTCAGATGACATGTCCAGTAAATCGCCGCGCATTTATGAGAGAGCCGCCTTTCGTTGGCACCAAAAGTGATATGGGATCCGGATCAATTCTAATTTGATTAGTTCGCAATGCTTCATCAACCTCGCAAATCTCATTACATTCAGATGACATGTCCAGTAAATCGCCGCACATTTATGAGAGATCTGCAGCAGCTGTATGCAACAATTGACACCTCGACCAACGGCCAGGCATCCATCATCGGAACTGATGAAATGACAGTCAAGATTTTGCTGCGACCCAAGTCCGGCTGCAATACGCATGCAGAATTTTTGCTGACTGTAAATTTAAGCTGCGCTTTATTAGCTTTACTTTTGTTTAAGAATCACCATGACATTTTATTACACATTTGCTATTCACCTCTTGGTCAGAAGACCTGCTCTTATTGGGCTGGTGGTGGGCACCTAAATTGTGCCCACCGTGGTTGACATTCAACAATACCTGTAGTACTTAAACCAGATAACGATTGCGGTTCTTGGTAGGCCACTGGAGGCATTTTATAATTTTTACATTGATGCTAGACAAAACATGTTTGAATAAAGATTGCTTAATTTTAGATCAAGTGCTGCACGGCCTATCCTGAAGCTTGTCCTGATATATCCTTCGACTCACCTATATTTCATCCCAACATTGATCCCTCAGATGGTGCAATATGTTTTAGCCTTCTCAGCGAATGGCGAAGGTGAGTAAGGCTTTGTGGGTTCTGAACTTCAAGAAGGTTGCTGTTGAGTGGAACCATCAAAACTTCTAGTTGATTAAATTTGGCGGACCGCAAATGAGGTCAGCAAACCGAAGAGAGGCAGAGGAATCGCATATTACTCCATTTACAGTTTCGGATTCCAGGACACTTAGGCAGGAATTAGGCGCAAAATAAACAGCACTCTTTTAGGCTAACTGGATGGCACTGTTTAACTGCCTCGAAACTTATTTTTCCTTTTGGCTTTCCTCTCGTACAGCTGCTACAGTCTGATGGATGTGGTGAAGGCGGTGCTCTACGTCATCGACCATCCTGCCTTTGATTCACCAAACAATCGCTTCGGAGTGCTAAAAGATCTTTCCCAGCTGCCCGTGGAGACGGCGCGTGTGCTCGCTGGTCTGCCGGTCAAGGGACGTCGCTTTCCACCCAATCGCGCTTGGTTCGAGTGGGCTAGCGCTAACAGATGCCTGCCCATTGGAGAGGAGGGGTTGGAGGAAGTGGAAGAAGCTTTATGGGAAAAGAACAGGTTCTCGCAGAAACACTCTGAAGACTTTGATATTTCTGCCAAAACTGAGGTCCACGAAGGTAAGGTTAGTCGAGAATCCAGTTGTGCAAATGAAATTCTCGAAGTATTGTTATAGGCATGCACTGTAAAATACCACAAATTTACTGCTTTAGGCGTCCACCAATTGGACAGCTCATGCCCCTCGGACACCACGTCTGACACCATCCCCTCTTCTGCGAAAATTCGACGTTTGTTTGGCCCTGGAGAAAACGGTTTATTTCAGAATCCTTATGAAAGCCGCTGGACACCATTTGAAGTTGATTCTCAACGCATTCTTATTTGGCATCCTAGCAATGACCAGAGAAGAGACACCTGCACCGTCTTTTACTTTATTGAATTTTTGGGCACCGAACATCATCGAAATGAGTTGGGTGAAAACTACAATACTCTCTTTATTGGAAGTGTCGTGCACGAATGTCAGACGTATCCAGAATCGAGACAAACATCCAGCAACTGTCCTTGGTACGCATACATTCAACGCTCAGGAAGTCCTTACCCGACTGATACTAGCTACGATTCTTCCCTGAACCTTAGTGACATGTTTGAATTTAACGAACCGCCCATGCAGACATTGACTTCAGATTTTTGCTCTTGGTCAGCACTGGACGGCAAAGGTATAAATGGTCTGTTTGATGGACTGTTTTTCGAGGGACCCCGGCATAGAGGGGACTTCACATGCTTTTTGGGCGAAGACAGTGACGGCGGTAGTGAGAGGCAAGGTATCAGATGGCTTTTCGACTCGTCCTCTCCGGATCATGACAAAGTTGAAGTATGTGATCCCATGGTGCCTGTCTCGGATGCTCGAATTGGAATCTCCGATCATGGTAACAAAGTAATTTTGGAAAGTGAGATCGCACTCACAAAAGAGCAAACAAATTGTGCGAATGAGTCT
The DNA here is from genome assembly GCA_001870725.1 of Taenia solium. Lineage (NCBI taxonomy): Eukaryota > Metazoa > Platyhelminthes > Cestoda > Cyclophyllidea > Taeniidae > Taenia > Taenia solium. The sequence goes on along the minus strand of MIEF01005825.1, from coordinate 11,659 downwards.
GACAATGAAATTGTAAAAGCGACTTCATCCGTCTCATCTACAACCTACAAGCGCGTTCATATGCCTTACCCTCCCATAACAAACTGCTGGGACTGCCGGCGTAAATACTCCTACATAAGGAAATCTATTAACGCAAGCTTACCTCCAATATGGAAGTGGATTTTTCGACGAACTCGGTGGTCTATTCGATTTGCTCCGCAGCAGAAAGTGGATCCCTCGATGTTAGGTATCCAAATTCTACCATGGAGAGCCAGTTCGGGTCGAATGATGTCGGATCTCTGCCGCTTTTGCGCAAGGGATCAAAGCATAAGAAACCTCGTTCTTCTCGATCCAATGGTGAGCCAGTTAGGCGGAGCAACTTTAACATAGGGTCTGTGCTTGCGACGGCTTCCAATGAGCCTTATCACTCACAAGGTGGTAATGAAAATGTTACGTATGCTCAATGGTTTATATAAGTGCTGTCAGTGAGTCTTAAGATAATGTAGTCTCACTATGATCCCGCTACTAATCTTACGCGTCTCCTTACTTCGTTTTACCTTAGCTTTTGATTCTCTTGTGCCCATCAAACTCGTTTTTATCAATTATTTGAATGAATAAAATCTTACAAAGATTTATGCAAGTGACATTATGCGATGCTAAAACATTTTATGATATTAAGCAGTATTGATGCTTGATCGTTTAATAACCAAAGATATCTGCCCTCATTATCAACACCGCGAATGGAATAGTTCAGTAAGACCGCATTGTACACAATGTTATTATTATATTTTGAGCCGTCTGCTGATCATTTATCCTGCTTCCCAGAAGACGAGTAGTTAATTTTGAGCTTTTAATGTTTTTAAATCACAAAAATAAGTTGTCACGTTTGCTGGGGGCTGAACACCATATCACCGTCATTTCTGTTCACTAACCGCCCCACATATCTGAGTCACACACCGCTTCATGTCCGCATGACAAAGCTTTGTGCGTGTGTGCATAGTGTGTAACGGACTGGCGACGCAGTTGTCCATAGTGAGCTGTCTACTCGCAGAAGACCGAGAAATGCTGCTGACTAAGACCTACCTACCCTGTGGAATTCGATACAACTGAAGGTTGTCTAGAAAGAACTTCTTTATAGGAGGTATTTGCTACTAGTTTACCTAGCCAAAGACCCCATGATGCATGGCTTGCTGACGGAAAATTTTAAGCCTTAGAAATGAAGGAATCCCAGCCCTTACCATGCCCTTTACGACATTCTCCCAACACCCATCACTTTCTTTCGCCATCGACATAATCTTTAAGCAGTCACACAATCAAACACAGGGAAGAAGGGATATCAAAACAATGTTAATCCAACAATATCTCTTCATTTACATTTTTGGGCGTGAGGCCTCATCTTTTCGAAGAGACAGAAAGAGTTTTAGCGATAAGTTCCTTTTTTTCCTTCTTGATACAACTTCACTGGGATTTATGCAGCCACCTTAGCTGATGACGCACCAATATGTACTTCAGGTGCCTTAAAATGCAAGAATTCGGTCGCCTAAAAAAGCGTTGATCAGCCTGGTAAGTGAGAGATCCCCACTTGGAGGGATTGTTACGCGAGCACAGGAAATCATCAGCAGCAAAATGGCCAAGCGTTACTACAAAAGGAATCATTAGGCAATGGCTTACGGCAACACTCTGAGGACCCTCACATGAACTTTACACCAATGTTTCACTTCAGCTACACCTTTTATGCTGTTACCAAGCATTTTTATTAAACACCACGAGTAGAAACCGGTTTAAGCAGAACTGCTCCAAGTATTCATATTAGCTTTACAAAATCGCGGTAAACTACATTAACATTCCGTATGCCTATTTATTGCTTCACTGATACCCTCTCAAATTAAAGTAACGAATGTATAGTTTATATAGTCCTAGTAAATTGCACGTTGCGAGCCTCCATTTGAAAAAAAGGATTTATTAGTGTCGTTTGGAGTCTACACGATCATGTTTTGCGAAATTAGTTGAGGAATTGCACAAAATTAATAATTTATGGGAAGTATTCATGCATTTGGGCGCAGCTTAAACTTATCCCATTGGTCAATCCGAAAAGAAGATAAAATCACCGAGCCTTTTAATAGCGCTAGACCAGTAGGACACCTTTCGGACCATGAGGATTTACTCATTTAGAGAGGTCTCGCACGATACTGCATAGCCTTGATGAAACATTCGAAGAGCTGAGTGAGGTTTCCTAATACTCATCTCCGAACTGGGATTAAGCTGCTATAACTCGATCACCTTCCTCCAAAATCTAGACGATTTCCCACATGCTGTGCTTGTGAGCAGGTCGAACGATCTCTTCATTGCTAATTGCTAAGAAGAAGCAAGAACATGTCCACCACAGTGCTGAAATTTGGCCACGCCAAACGGGTGATATATCAATGCATCTGACTAATCTGCTCCCAAGATCCTTGAATTCATTCTATATTCCGCGTTTGAAGCTTTCAACAGCCATTGAATCAAGAATATTCGAAACCATCTGTATTATGCACATTTTTAGGAAAGGAACCACCAGCATTGCTAGGGAATGAAATCCATGCTTCTAGCCCTTGTCTTGAGTACTAATCAGTAAAAAAGGAGCGGCGCGAATTGTATCTTGTTGGTGATTATAGCTCCATTCGAATCAGCAGTCCTTAAAATGGTACGAAACGAGCTAGATTTACCTCAAGTTTTCCAAACGACATTTAAGGAAAACTCTTCCATTCAGGTCAGAGATTACTAAATGTAATGTCGTCATTTGACAAGCAGTAGGCGTGGAAAGGTTCAAACGGAAGGGCTACACGTTTTAACATTAATTCGAAGTAGTTTAGGCGAGTGTATTGGCTCCGCAAAGGTTGCCTTTTATGTACATCAGTACATGTCGCTCTACTCCTCCGCTAACTCTTGGAGATGCCATTCCACCAAATGAAGGTTGGCAGTAGTCAGCTGCAATATGTGCCAACATCGTCCTCGAAACTGACCCAAAAGAACGCTGCAACACATTTCTTCAAACTTCAGTAGTCAGGCAGAACAGACCTTCGCCAGAGAATCCTTCCTTTACTATCACATAGTGGGCGAGAATAGCGAATAGTGCGCTAGAGGTCTTTAACTTTTAACAGAATAATGCTTCTATGGTTAGCCTCCAAGCAGGGCTGCTAGATTGATAACCACTCAACTCAGATACAAAATTTCACCACCCGTTATGGTCAAGGAGCTCTGAGTAAGCGTTCAACCAAGAAACGCCAAGAGCTCCGTGCACCACTCCACCACATGCCCAACGGGCGATCAAGACCAGTATCACAATATCGTGCATCTTCGCACTATACGTAAAATGAGTATTTACTCCTTTTTCTCCGTGTGCACCCAAAAGGCATGTTTTGAGCCGACTTTATTTATAGCTGTTGCAATTCGATTCAGTTTCCTCAACATCGGACAGGCTGGCAGAACTTGCTCAATTGCCTCATCTCGACTTCGTTCAAATAGGTCACGTCTGCACCTCGTCTGTCAGTTTTGTCCAGAAGCTGGATTCAACACGATGTGGAAAAGATATTAACTTGATGTTGAAAAAGAGCTTTTTAGTTATAAAAATAAGCGTCTAGGTGCAGTAGCTTGAAAACGAAACGGGTACTGAGTAGACTTTGAACCTAGTGACTCATGCAACCCGTGGATCATGGTCATGGTCTACTGGCAGTCAAACGGCATTTGCAGATATTGTAGTAAGTCGCAGTGCATCCAGTTATAAATGGTCACATACCTTTTAAAGCGTACTTGAGTCGCAAGACATTCATGGAGAACCACAAATGGCTGTCCATTTGTAGGTTTGTATTCTCTCAAATTTTTGAACCACTTATAACTGAACATCTCGTCGTTGGTGGCACCCAGCCAGCCCCAAGCTCGATCTTTGAAGCAGGAATCATTGATAAATTAACATTTGGTGAAGAATTGCACACTAATCCACCAGACATCATTTGTGACGGATTTTATGTGATAACGGGTTTCGTTTTGGCATCCAATACGTAATCTCGTTAATAGAACAAACATTTTAACTTCTTTTTATAAAAGCTAGCACTTCAGATCCTATTTATGTCTAGAAGAGTTCACCTGGATCACAATGATGATTGGTGTAGCTGTTCTTTTTGCTTTTCAATCCCAACACTTCGTTTAGAGGAGTAAAGCGTTAGTATTAGAAAAGTCAGTGTATTGCATAGTTTATGCCAAACAGTGGATGTTAGCAGTCATTTAAACCTCTTCGCATGCGTCTGGTAGCTTGTTTTTCGATCTTATATCAGCAATCACTATTTAGGATAGGATGGCTATTTTTACAGTAACCAAAAAACCTTCTCCTTACTTGTGGGGCTGATTAATAACTACCATTACTTTCATGTATCAAATTACCTCGTAGTCAAAACCTAGTAAGCATTCCTTAACTAACGTGACCTCTGTGGAGCCTCGCTATTACCTTGAGGGTCAAACTTGGCCAAAAGTGAAGTGTTAATAATCTGCACCTATATTTTACAGAACAATCACAACTTTTGAGGTGCGAATCCGAGTCTAAATATTTCTACCGCTTAACCCAGAAACAGTGTCGTGTGCATAGTGATGCCAGAATCCCCACCCGGATGGTTTAAATAATGAGGGCTTTACAACTACTTGCACTGATTTGCTCTGCGATGGTAGGCTGCTATTTATAGCTCTCTTCAATGACGGTTGCGATTCACTTCATCATTGCTGGGGTTTGAACTTTTAGTGATTGTATGTCTCCTTGTGTAAAGGTTTTGTTTCAACAGTAAGAGGATTTTGTAACAGCATTCGCCACCCTGAAGCGTCCCTTGCGTTGATCAAACCCATTTGTATACCATCGGTGGCAATATTCCTGCGTCAACATCTATGAGACTCCATAAACCTAGATGATTATTCGGATATGGGCACATCACTTCGTGCTAGCTATTCAATGTTACCATGGCGTCAATATTATGTGCATGATGTCTAACTTGACTTTGCGCCCTAGAACGTTGTTTGCAGCCGAGTATTTACACATTTTGGTTGACAGTGTCCGTGGATTGCAAAATTTTGCATAGTATTGTCACTTTAAAGTGATTTTGACTTGCTGAACCATTTAGTGTGCACTTACATATGTAAATCCAACTAGTCCTATACGAGTTGCTTTAAAGGCTTGCATTCCTCCCGGTAAAACACTAACTGAAGTGTTGAACTGATTATTAGCGAAGCCATAAGAGGGTCGCTATATCCACACGGAGGTGTGCTTATGGAAGTGGATACGACGACATAGTGAGTCAGGCTGTCCGTCTCCCTTAAAGCATGCATGTTCAAACTGGTCTCATTTGATGCGTACATCAAGCGCAGCTTGTGACTTATGCTGACGCTGAGTACTCCACCTTCTCCTCATTCCCCCTTCTTTCACCCTTCACACCTGCATCCCTCACCACGTCACTTGACCACCACTTGCTGCCACCGCTCCAACTCTGGCTCGTTGACACCTCGCTCCATCCATCGTCCTCCTATCTGTATGCACATGCGTACTTTGTTATAGAAACCGTGGCAGTTCGTTCCTTTACTTCCATAGCACGAAGATACACTGTGATTCACATGAGGCCTGTGTTCTGTTTTGGGCGGTCAAAGACCTCTCCATCCGGCAGATAACTGTGCTCGTTTATGGGTAGAATATCCTTCCTTTTCAGGTTCAATTTCAACCCGAAATGAATGTTTTATGGCTGGTGTGGTTATTAGTACCAACCAAACCCAAATTTTTTAGACGTGTGATGAGTCCACCCAGAGTTCTGCTGCACTTCCACCTCTCTTCGCCAAGTTTAACTACGTATTTAACCATGACAAACGTAAAAAGACCCTTATAGAAGACGTTGTTAGTTTGTTGCCTCATTTGTAACAGTAGAAGCTTCGATGGACAGTCGATTGTGATTATCTGCAGTTTTAGCAATTGGAGGCCTATGTCCATCCGTAGGGTAAATTTAACTCTCGTATCATTTAGGTTTTGAACAGTAACCTGCATTGCACCTGAGTAGAGGATACAGTTTAGTTACGGATGGGCAGATGGTCCGAAAGACTACTGAATTCATGTTGGTGACTGAATTCGCAGGGTTTAGAGCACTTGTTCTGCTACTCTAGTATCATAGTATTTGTTTGATGCTTGATTGTAGGACCAAAGCCACTCACATTGATGCAAAAAGAGAAGCCAGTGATCGGAACAGCGCCTCTCCTATTGATCCGCATCATTGCAAGTGTTCGCATTTCCAATCTGCAAAATCTTCAATCCAAGGAGGTTAGTCACATTAACCACTGCAACAGAATCCTCCTCCCGCAGCTTCGGGAGATTCAAATGAAGTCCGTACTCCAGTCAATGCTGTTTATCAGTTTTGTTTGCAAATACGTCCTTTTCACTTCATTCTCGTGCCGAGTTGTGCCTCGATGCGCCCCTTTTAAACCCATCTTCTACCGCATAGAGTTATAACCGATCGCAAAGCAGACTGACCTTGAAAGTCCCACGAATTGTCGCACATTAGTTGATAAGCCATTAACCGACAAAGCAGAAATACGGGCCCACAATTTGGATGCGATTGCCGTCCCAATAAATCGGCTCTCGCATACTAAGCAATTTGTTTAAGCGACCCACTTTCAAACATGATGGCTCCAAAGTGGTAAAGAGGAGGTTAGTGTAAACTGCTACAAGCGCAAGACAAATCTCGTTGAAACCTGTTCTCACCACCATCAGTTTTGTGCTTAATTTGTCGACAAACACGAGGAAAGTGTACATGCACACTAAAATAGATCGCCAGGTCCGCTATCTGTGTGGCGATAATTTCTGTTTAACCCATCGAGAACTCGTCCATGGCTGCACTGCGACACTCCGGCAGAAAATGCAGCAAGTTCATTGCGCTTGCCGGGAAGAGCTGAATATGGTGGCCGTATACTACTAATTTCGTTAGCAGTAGTAATGGAACTCACAATCATTGCGCTCTAATGTTAACTGGAATGGAGTAAGGGAGGTCCCTCCAAAAGTGCATTCTAGAATTGGACGAGATCTTATGGCTGCGCACATCGGCTTAAATCATATCCTTCAAACATCTCTGATAATAAGGCACACTGTTCCTAGATCATGATATATGCCGCCTTAGCAGTAGGATAATAAGCAGTTCTTCTAACAGTAATTTTTCTCAACCCTTACAAAAGTTTAAGAATCCGATTTCAACTGTATTTTCTCCTGTGACACCTGGACATTGGGTTGGGTCACCCTGGTAGGGTTCGTTTACAGTTGTCAGCATCGTCTCACCGTATCTAACGTATGGGCAAAATTAACACCATTGCGCCATGTCCCTTCCCGCCTTGCTCCAAGTTCAGGCGAGCCTTCCTTTTTCTACATTATTTGTTCTTAAGTGGCTCTCAGGTTAAAAGGGTATCGTTGCAGTCCCAATTTGCACTCGGATGCAGCCAAATCAACAGAAAGTGTAAAGGGTTTTCTCAATCTCCGTCACAAGAATAGAATTGCCTTCCCTGCAAGATGGTAGTAAAGAGGAGGACGCTGTTGAAGGCATGTGTGAACAGGAAAACCTGGCAAGTAAAGTATATTATTTCCAGAACTAACTTGGGTTGTAAGAAATGGTGCTGGTTTGCTACCTAACATCAAAGCCATTCTTAGTCTTGAAAAAGTAACTTTCATAATTAAAGGGGTATTAAAGCCATGACAACCACTTCGCTACCAAAAGTAGAAGCTGAGGACAATTCCATTGTCCTCTCCGAAGCCGTTACCATTCCAATGAATAACCTGGATGGTCTCCGCGCACATCCTGCTTATATCTCTTATTAAAAAATGGAACGTCGCGATGCACCAACCAAGTACGACATTATATTCTAGTTAGGTGGTGTTAAACTGAGGTGAACAAGCATCCCGAAGAATAAGATAAAGATTGGCAAAGCCAGACCCGTTTAGTAACCATACAGAAGCTCCCACCCCCTCTGTTAGGAAAAAAACCACTTGGTTAAAGGAAGCTTAGAGACAAAGTCATGCAGCCATCCAAGTCGTCATGGGTCTACTCTATCGCTCCATGATAAAAACGACGAAACGTTGTGCCTGATTGTCGCCTATGGAAAGCTGAAAGCAGCAATAAAAAAGAACGTCTTATCACATCCACAGCTGCGCGAGTAGCAGACTCAACAATAAAATGAGATGAAAAAGAGTAACACAACGTGAGCTGTTTTCCATCAGTATAGTGGTCCGGCAATCTTGACGTTGCTTGATAGCGTAGAAGTTCATAGTTGGAACGTATCATTAGGCAATCATTCCGTTAAATCAAATGAAATGGGTCGATGGTTCATTCGAATGCTAGTACGAAAAATTGTAACAATGCGAGATCACAGTACAGTTTGGGGATTGCAATCCATGAAAAGGAAGTCAATGAAATTGGATACACATTACTCGAGCGCCTATACTTTTAATACGTCCATGCTTTTGCCGACAAAAGAGGACCAGAATGTTCACTTTATTGCGTTGTGCTGCAATGGCATGTAGCGTCATTTTCACCCCTCCATTTGGGTAATCATTTAAATGACTATTCGTCAGTTTCTCCATCCTTTTTGTTGTTATTTATGCAGAATCCACATGCCGGTTTTTATGCGAATTGATTGCATTTATTGCCTAAACATGCATCTGAGGCAAAGTGAACAGCGCTAATGGCAGTTAGCGGGCCAGTGAGCATTCCTTGAGCACCCCTTACCAATCTACCACTCAAATACTTCTCTCGGATTTCCCAACTCAAAAAGCTTGACGTTTTATTGACAAAATCAGGTACCTTATTACTATAGACACACATAGGTCGCTTACAACTGTCGCGATTGAATGTGAAGATGAATTAAGATTGTGGTAGAATTATGTTTAGAATGCGTGACCATGGTGTCACTTCAATTTCAAAGTCGTCTATGCCGAGATACCAGCAAAATTTCTTTTCTACAATTGCAATAGGGATGCGGACAATACCTTACATTACACTAAATGCCATCAATGGAACTGTAAACATGCTTACATGGTTTGTTAATTCTTTACTCTGTACAGTCTAATGAAATCAGTGTTTGCAAGCAGAAATTCTGCCGTCGAGCTAGCCAGAACCACACCGAGGGCATTATTGCCCCTAGAAGACATTCAGACAGTTAAATTGGCCCATTTCTACTTCTTTTTGCAAAAGTACTGCGATCCACTTCACTTGATGTGGATTGGCACTCGTGTTCGTGGTTTGTGAAGCAAGAGTTTGATTATGAAAATGACTGATGGGTTGGTTTAGGACAGGGCCCGATTAGGGCTTGCGATTGGTTGAACAATTGTTGTCATTACAATTATTAATAGCAATCCATTGCTTGATCGTCCAAGTCTTCCTCCAGATAATCAATACGAGCGTAAAATTGTGTCAAGATGCAGATAATGATTAAACAGAAACTGAAATGGGTCGATCTTTAATCCAGACACGTAGTCTTGCTTCACGACTGTAAACGTTGTCGAATTTACCTCGGATCACCAAAACGAGTAGAAGAAACAAGAGTTGGGGCTGTAAGGCGCATGGATGATGGCACAAATGTGTCAGTGAATATGATTTTGATAGGATCAGGAAACATCACTCAACCGACCTTGAGTCTCAAGTTGATGCAACCCAAATGAACATGACCGTGCCAGCAGATAGCCGCTCCTCAAAACCGACTTCTTGATCATGGGCCATGTGCGTCTTCAATGGTTCAACGCAATTCAAGCCCTCCTCAATGCCCGTTCTTCATACCCGCTCTCGTTCTCTATCATTCTCCGTCTTTACTTCATGAACCGCGGGAGCGATTGCCACATCACATCACGTGCGGCTGTGAAGAGACAGTGCATTAGTCAATGATAGTGAGAGTGAATGCGTGGCTCCCACACAGCCATTGTATTTCTTAATGGCAGTCTTTCGCGTTTCTGCAATGTGTGGAGCGAAGTGAAGGTAATGAATGAGTAAGTCAGTGGGCAAATGGAGAGTAAGTGATGTGAGTTTCTTTCGTAAAGTTGTTTGTGCTTACAGTGGTCGATTATTCCTGTCACCGCCTGGATTGTTAGTGATTACTTGTGAGCATGCCAAAGTTGTAACTTTTGCTCATTTAAGTTGAAAAGACCACCCTCACCACTGGTCAACCTGAGCCATTACTTGTGGCCGGTTTGTAAGTTTGTCAGGTGGAGAGAGAATGGAAATTTTGCAAAACCAAGTGTGCATCCTTCATTGGCAAAACCATTCGCAATTTTAGTCTTCGCCGCCATATATCGTTCAGTTAATTGTTGCGTATATTCTAATCAAGTAATCACACCTGGCAATAGCATGTAGCAGTGATACTGATCTGACTATCCCTAGTCCAAATGTTGCACAACTGACTAGGTAGCGCTAAATTATGGCAAATGATTCATTTAGCAACTGGAATTGGTTCAAACGCGTTTCATTGCATCTTTTGGTTGACAGGAGCGAGAATTGAAGTAGCTGAACGATTTCGGATGGATCCAACAAAATTTTTGTTTATTAGCGGCTGCTCTCCCAACCGTTAAAAACAAGAATGAAAGAATTTGCCAAAAAACTTGCAAAATAAACTCCTTATCCATTCACTGACCAGACATGAATCGGAATTAGGTGTGTGCCTATGACCAACGAACATAACAGGTTGCTACTGCCCCATATCACATTTAAATCAGCAATGTTGCTCTTTCTTTTGATGGAACACTATACTTAAGGGAAATTAACATCGAATTGGCTTCACGCTTTCAAGGCTTTGATGCGTTAGGCTTCTGACGCACTGAGAAATTCACTATTTAGCCTAAATGGACAATCATGATTGGCCACAATTTTCATTCGTGGCTCAGGGGCAACGTCAAAGTAACTATTGACGGTCATGTGTGGCCATCTTCATCCAAAAGGTACTGAAACTTAATGTCACCCAACCACCAATGACATTCCTCTCAGTGGCGTCCAATTGCAATCCTCCATACATAACTTTGTTTTTTGGCGTGCCCTTTCGGTGTGTTGGTAAATTGACTCGACTACTTATCATAGTGAAGCAAGCAATGCACTGTTTGATTCAACGTGTCTGCTTAGAAGAAAGTAATAATTTTGTCAGCATAGCTGTCATGTCTTCTCAGCATGCGAACTCACAGTGCAGCCAATTACGGGCGAGCTAGCTATAAATCCGCCATTTCAAAGTGGAGCATAGTAATGCGAAAAAGGGAAATCTAAATTAAAGGAAAACGGTTTTATCAGAGTAAATCGAATGGGAGTGAAATAAAGTAGATCGAATTATAGGTGTGTAAGCAAGTGCTGCAGTTTAAAATGCTTGAATAGCAGGTGCCACGAGTGTCTGGATTCAGCAATAAGTTCAAACCATTCGTTTGCATTTGACCTTATTTGTCTGGCAAGATGCGTGTGCTGACTGATTGTCTTAACCTCTCAAAGGGCAAATTCTTAACGATTTTATTCAGCACAGGTATTCACGTTCGCCTGGATGCAATGTGCGGCCTGCATGGATGTGCAGGTAACGTGTGTCCAGTAGTGAGAGTGAATAATGCGGCTAACTAGCAATGTGTGTAGGTTATCGCGCACGTGAGTCAGTTTGCATTCGTGCATCCACAACACAA
>MIEF01005823.1:0-35563 GCA_001870725.1 Taenia solium | reverse complement strand
CCCTGTTTGATCACTCCATACGCGATGTTTTAAAGCTAATTCACACACTGTGACGCTCATCTGCCCGTTTTAATCTCACCATTATCGAAATAGCACAAAATAGTGGGAAAATGACACCGCAGGATACTTCCAAATGGCCACCTTTCATTGTTGCCGAACGCAATGACAGGGCTACAGTGGTAAGAGGTGACACATTTACTGAGGCTGTTCCATTCTACCGAATTAGTTAGGCTTAACTAGCGGATTTCATTCAGATTCAAAGACCACTCACTCACTCTCTCATTCACTCCACTCACTCACTCACTCACCCACTCCACTCACTCACTGAGTCACTTAACATTGCTAGTACACCAAGTTATGGCACAGACCCCTACTGTCAGGTTCTAATCAAATAATTAGCCAATGACACTATGTCATTAACAGAGCTGTGCTAGTGTTTTTTGATAATGTCACTTAATGCTACCAATATAATGGCGGAATCAAAACTGGGAAGAAGAACATTAAGGACTATGAACCGGCTTTAAAACTACATGGGAAGTGATCATATGGGCAACGTGATTTATCGCATAGAAACGGACTCATGGAACTACAAATCACCTTCCAGATGTCCTCCTTACATCGACAATTACTACGGAGTAGTGAGGACTATCAACCGATTTGATCTGCTGAAAATGTCGGAATCTACTCAAGTCGATCAGAACGTGTGGTAGACGACGTCGCTAAAATGTTTAACATGAAAGTCAACAACATCATTGTCTTTTGTCATGCAACATGAAAACAGCAAAAAATCCTCAAGAAAATGATCAATTGGATGTGGTGGCACATGCGCTTGGTCTGTGTATTTTAGTTGCAGAATGGGATGTGATAACGTGATGTATTTGATCACCGCTTAACATGCTTATCACGACAATGACTTGATGTCGTCTCGAGGCGAGGCCTTTGCTGAACAGTCGGTGATGTTCGCGTTAAGCGGTGGCCATTAACTCTTAAAAGTGTGATGTCTACTTGCCGTTTGCTGTCAAGCCTACCAGTACTGACGTCTTCATTTCCATTTTAGAATCAGGTGGCCTAAACCTCATATGCATTCTTTTTCGAGAGCTCACAATAATATATCCCTTACCACTCTTCGCTTGACAGACATTCTATTTGCAATCAGGAATTGGGATAAGAAAGTAGAGTTGTGTGGGGTGGGATGCAGATGTGTACACAGAACTAGGGTTGGACCGAAAAAAATAGTCAATTTAATCGAGTTGTTTCTGAGTATCAACAAAGAGAGCGCGTTGGAGATGATGGATGCATTGAACTGGCTTCTAGTTAATTCCATGTAAAGGGCTGATAGCTTGTAATTGACATCTCTACCCAATTGTAACTCCGTAGTAGCCAACTCGCTTTCTAAACAGTTCAAAAGAACCAATACAAGGGACAGGCCTGAGTGGTCAAGCTTTAGTCAAGTGCTGAGCCAATCACCTCGCAGGAATTCCTGCTTTGCATTTAGCATCAAATGATGGCGAGTGGTTGGACGAATGCAAAACAATTTTGACTAACTTGCCTCTGCTGTAGAGGTCTAGAACGTTGTTCATGGGTGTAACTGCTGCTTCGAAGAAGCTGTTGCGAATGTCACCGACGTCTTTCTCTGCATTAATTGGGCAGCATTGGTGAGACAGGCCTTCCAATGCTCACCTCCCATCAGGGATGCTGGATGGGCATCTGTCCATTTGAGACACGGAATCCGCCCAGACCTCGTGGTGGAGGATCACGACGCCATAGATGCCAACCTCTTTGTCATGCCGTAGATCTTGTTCTATTAGTATGCGATGCAAGCAGTGAACCAAAATAATGGTCTTCAGTGCGAATTTGATGAATAGGCCGTAGAAGCGAAACCAATGCCTCGTCGTTATGAATAATCACGACCCATTCCGACGATATCAAGCATTAACAACAGACCTTGACATCTACCTGTTTATTTTACCAAACGATTTGCAAAAGTGATTCAACCAAACAGTTTGAATTGGCCAAACTGTGGTCTAATACAGATATTAAATCCTTCAAACAATAATAATTGTGCTAAGATAAGGGCTCCTCCTTTTCATCTCTGCCTTCACACCATTAAAACGAGCGAAGGTTTGGAGGAAGACATCTTTTGCTAGACCGGTGTCATAAAAGTGTGCAAGGAATCAAAGTTGAATGGGTTACAAGTTCGTTTCATCGGCAGGGGTCAGTGGCGTCTGCTCATTGAAGAGGTACGAGCACACACACATCCCTCACCCCAATGCTGCATTCAAACACTTATCGAGCTATATTATATCCGTTAGTGAAGCAACATTTTAGCCAGCCGAACCCTTTATGAAACTCGGTCAAAGTTTAAGAAGACTTTAAACAAGACTGTGCAGTCTTCTGTCGGGAAGTCGCGACAAGTTCAAGGAAATGAACGTCCTGTGTGAAAGCTGAGACCTAAATTAAGTAGGAATGCCTAATTTCATCAAAACTGTTTGGGTCATTTCTATCCGGTTAGTTAGGTGGGTTGATTCGACATCTAGCTTCATTCGAATTCGACATCGAGAAATCCCATCAAAGCAGACGCCGCGTGTTTCGGATTTTGAACTGTAATGCGTTGTGGATAGGTTGAGTGTGGAATTAGAGTTTACGCCGCTAAGGAGCATTTAGCAAGCTTGATTCCCTGTCAGATTTTTGACGCATGATGGAACAGCAGCATCCAATAACGCGCCACGACTCCATTGCTGCACAACGCCAGCTTTGCTGCAGTACAAACGTTATTGCTTTCCATCAGTAGCAATAGTGATAGTGAGAGTTAAAATGGAACAGGTGCATTCTCGAAGGCAAGTAGAAAGCGCAATGCATTGATGAAGCATGGCCATTTACAAAGCAGAAATAAGCCTGAGTGTGCGATCCCATCAGTAAAGATCGTGACCGAGGAGGTGTCTATTCAACCCCATAGCACAGCAGTCATTCATCTAAGCACTTAGTCAAGGAGTCAACATTCAGCTTCCACACGGTCTTTTGACACGTCGAGTGCTGTGGAATTATGCTGGAGTGGAACTTAACAGTTCGAAGTGTAAGCACCACCATCGAGAGGCAGGATCAGTAACAATTTAGTCAAGCAGCGAAAACTCTCCATCAAAGTGGCTTCGGACATTGTTCTTGATATCTTTCCTTTCCTAACTGCCAGAAATATGGGTTCCGAAACCCGAATGTGGAAGCCGGTATCTTGCATGGGTAGATGCAAAAAGTTGTGCTCAGCTTTTTTTTCATCTTCTCTCTGCACTCTACAAATGTAATTAATGCTACCACTACCAACAGGTTAGAGGAATGAGAAGATCAGAGCAGTTCTCTGCCTAAAGGCTTGATGACGACGACTTCGTTGCACGATCCATATTCGCGGAATGATTTTTGCGAAAGAGGTGAAATCGCAGAGACCTGTATCACACAGTCGCTCGTCTGTTGGGGTACCGTCTCCTGTGCTGTCCTTATGAGTGGTCTTTGCATGTGTCATTAGAGGCAGTATTTTTACCCCCGGTGTTTATACCTGATATTCGCAGCCGATAGGTGGTGTACTCATGCATGGGTGCATGGTTTTGCTGCAAAGTGTGATTGGTTGTGCATGAAATTGTGCATCGTGACGAGGGTAGTTTGCCGGCGAGGGTTTCGTGACCCAAAATGCTTATTTGCTCCATGGATTTTGCAACTCGCGACGCTGAATAAGTAGCAGGATTGACTTATGTAGTTGTTCTAGGTCTCCTGCTGGGATGCTGTTATTGTGCACATGCTTATTCAAATATTCCTTCAGTGAGGTAGATGAGGAACATAAGAATCCTTGTGAAATGCTCGCATTTTGCCTCGTATCTTCTTTCAGTGGTAAGTGAAATCCGTGGTCTGCCTGTATGTTGACTAGCACCTAGATGCATGACATTTGGTGTCATGTGCTAAAGAAGCTCGACCTTGACTTAAATCGCAGTCATCCGTTTAAGCATATTTCGTAAACACATTCACTAGACCCATTAAAATGCCAAATTGATACTCCACCTCTTCATTGCTTTGTGGACGTCCAGATATCAAGCGCACCTTTGAGATTCGGGAGGTCCTACTTTTAGCATTTTACAATTAACATTAACACTACCCGAAGGAAAAGAAAGGGTGTTTAGTGCAGTAGTCTACCATAACCGGGATGCATCCGTTTCCTATCTTGGCTGGTGAGGTGGGCACATGATTTCAATGCCTACTGCTTTACTAGCAACCCTTCAAGCATGGGCTGGAGTGGTGCGATCGGTAAAGAACTTAACAAAACTCCCAAAATAGTCCCCAGTCACCCCTCTATCCTAGAAGACCGCAAGATTTCTCCTGTCAACATCGTCCTTATTTGCTTTCTACTATTTCTGCTAACTCTCATCGCACCTGGATGTACGATGTGCCCCAAGATATTGACCGAGCACTGCAGTGACTGGCATACTCTTTGGTTCAGGCTTAATTCTCCGCCTCAAAGATGATCCAACACTACTTCCAGCGTTACCTTCTCAAACAACGGCACCGAACTTAAGAAGATCATTGCGATGGATTGCTCATTGCTTAAAGAATAAGTCAATAACTGTGGTTTGCATCGACCATTAGAAGACAGCTGCAGCGCTGCAGAGTTGGAACACATTGTTTGGGATTCGCAAAGCCTGTTTGCTTGTATGAAAGCTAACCTACCTCCGTCCGTCTTTGCCACTTTATTTAGACAGCATTCCTACTTTCACATCAAGCATAGTAAATCAGATTGATCTGTGTTGGCAACCTAAGGAGCTGTAAATGTGCGTTTGTGTAAAGACGCTTTCCTTCGCTGCGTTGTTCAGCATCCTCTTGTCGACGCACAGCCACAGACTTCGTTCGTTCTTTTTACCAACACGATCATTAAGGTCCGTGGCGACCTCGTCGACCCACGTTCTCATCAGTGAGCATTTCTGCCAACTGCTGACTCACTTCCTTCAAAAGTAGTATGGAGATAGGCGTTCGGGTGACTCGTAGCCAGCTCCAGCTCTGCTGCAGTCCATCGTACGCTGAATGGTTTATTTTCGTTCCACCTCAACCGCTTGTCTCGTAAATGCATCTACACACCCGATCAGCAGTATGCAAGGTTATTTTCCGTTGGTGTCAGCGATGTGAATAGGATGAGGAAGGAGGTGCCTAAGGGTATTCACGAGTGTATTAGCTGCTTCGAAGAAGGCGCTGTGATTGTCAATGACTTCTTCGCTAGGCATCAAAGTGGCTGCATTGGCTCGTCCCTCGCAATTCTGAGCAGCCTTCACATCGCGAAGAAAATCAGCGACAGCATTCACGTCCCTGCTAGTTCTAGATTTCACGTTTATTCGCTTCTTCTTCTTCATTTGCCTTTGTCTAAAGGCAACAGCAACTCCCCTTCCACTACAACCTCCTTCCCTTCCGCTACATAAACTCACTCAGATGTTGGAGCTTGATGGTTTTATCCTTGCAATATATGGAGGCTGAATTGTTACCTCCAATGAATATACCTCCTTGTCGCTTATCACAAAAGGTGGGAAATGTGAGTGCACTGAATGCTAATTGTGTAACAAATTACTTGACACGCATTTCCATACAACTGGATTCAATGCCACCAAAAACTGTCTGCGATCAAGATGTGTTCTACTCTATACATGCCCTATCTTCTTGGTCTCCTGTTTTGTGGGAATAGTCTGCAAACCTGGTAAAATACATGTGTTATATTTGCGAAAAATTCCATTGACGTGGCCAATTTGCAAACATCCGAGAGAATCGTGCTCTCATGCGACCCCTCCTGATTGGTCAATGCCACGTGTGGATGGGCACTCATCACGCTTAGCATCACTCGGAGACCAAGTTTGATCAGGAACCAATAAATATGGGTCACCAAAGTGGTCGAGTGGTCTAGGTAGTCGACAGTGTGCGTGTGAGTAGGCGCTTGCCACGACTCCTTTGTCCAACCTACACGCCAGTAAACAACGGCTTCTGTAGCGCAAACAGGCTATTCAATGACTGTGTAGGGGCTTGCAAGCACCCAAGATTAGGCACAACAATGCCACTTCATAGCAAGTGTATTATTTGACAGGGTCGTGTGCTGGAAAGCGTTTGTTCAACAAGAGAAATGGTCTCGTCACCTTCACGTCGAGTGCCAAGATAGCGAGACCATCGTAATGTGCGAATGCGAACACTTGGGCGAAAGTAGGCAGAAAGAGAAGAAGGAGAGGTGCATTTGACGCCTCTCTCGCTTTTGCAGAGGACACAAGTGAGTGCCTTGTTGTTACAACTCGTTGTTAGTTACATTGCAGGTAAATCGCGCTTGTCTCAGAAAGCAGGCTCAATCGCACTGGATTTAGTCTACACCATGCATTTCTACCATCTCCTTTCTTCTCCCACCGGCTACCAGCATTGCCCTTCTCCCCGACGGCTACGCTTAAGGGTTGTATCTCCATGAGACCCACTTATTCGGTGGGTTCAGATTATGTCGATTACACAAGTGGTCTGGAGTGACGTATATTACTTTAATCATCTCAAACATATCTGCTGGTTTTATGGTCCGTTCACTAATGCGGCATTCCAATTCTAGTCACAATCCCTCGGAGAAATGACCACGTTAGTCCAATTTCGTGTTCGTTCGCCTAGCTGTCAGGAGCGCTACTTTCAATGCACAGTGGCAGGGGCGATGTAAAAGAGCTCACCACCGAGGAGGTGAGTGCAGCTGTTGATGAATACCTGTCACGAAAGGGACGGATCGGCGTGTTTGCATCTCGCCAGTTCCTTGGCTTGCTCTCCCAATTCTTGTCGCCAGTGCTCTTCAAACGCGTCCCAGTTGTAAGTGTGGAAAAAGCATATGAGACACTGATGGAGAAGATGTTCTTCCTTAAACCACCCCACACATCTGTAGTAGTACTTTCATTCCGTTTGACTTTTGGGAAATGGAGCATCTTTGCATGATCAATCAGGCGAACAAACGGTCGCCTTTGTCTTACGCATGCCCTGCACCTACACAGGCACCCTCCCAATCGCATCTGCACTAGCATCATCTACCATCGTTGAGGTGTTCTATGCCAATGCCTTCTGGACTTCGAACAGAGATCGGTTTTCAATTTCTGCAGTGCATTCCAACACGGCTTGTGTTGATACTTAATTGAGAGACACTGCTGAAGCTGGCATATATGAATCCCAATTTGTGTGCCCTGTGACTTATGCGAACACATCACTAGCTTACCATGCAGGTGCGTGGGAGCGGCGTGAGAATGAACCGCTTCTCCATCAATGTTTAATATACTTCTTCTACACTCGCAAATAGGACGAGTTTGAAGGGCATTGGGACAAGGATTGGAAAAACAGACTTGAGGACAGCTAGGGCATGCCCATTACACAGAAAGGAATGCGGGAGGGCTCCGGTCGACTCTCTACGTGCTCCGTCTGTAGCCACAGGTAAGCACATTCTTGTGGCGCTGATTCATCCACTCATGCTCAAATGCGTTCTTTGTAAGGCCTAAGCATTTGCATCAACAGCTATGCCTTGACTCAGGAGCAACTATTCTGGTCTGCGTGTATAAATGCCCACCATCGAGGAGGCGAGTGCAACCATTGATGAAAGTACTAAAATCGGAGTGTTGGCCACATCACTCGCTTTGTAGGTGGCATTAAGAAAGGGGAGGCGAGGACAGGCCTTACCTAACTCTGTGTTAAATTGTGGACACACCACACGAGGCGTTGTGGTGTGATCCGACTGAAAGTAAAGCCATCCCCATCATCAAATCACTGGCCACTATTAGTACCCTGGTCACTGATTTCACACCCACTGAATGCTTCACTCATACCTCCTTTAGCACAGATTTCTTGTAATTTCCACCTTCCCTCATCTCCTTATTCTACACCACTCGCTAAGCTCTGATTCTATTAGCGTCTCTCACAGGGTGCATTTTTATTTCCATTGATCTGTAGCAAGTGAATTAGCCTACCACGAGTTGATGAGGGTTTGCTCTGTGTGGTCACGCCCAGTAGCATACCTCATCAATGCTAACACGTCGTATTTTCTCGGTGCAGGCACTCAAGCCAGAAAGAGCACAGGGGTTATTGGTATCGGAGCCTCCCTTGATGAATGGGTTGGCACTGGCACCACCGGCCTTCAAGTCGCACTTGCCCTCTCCACCAACAGTGGCGATGCCGCAGCCATTTCCACTGCCATTACGGAGTGAGGAGGGAACATCAAAGCATCTTCGGAAGGATCGAGCACCACAGCGCTTCGTGGTGGCGACTGTGAGCTCTTAGGAATGACAACGAACATGCAGCCGCCAATGGAGGGAATGGCTGAAATGCAACCTGAAACAGCACATTTAACCACGATTAAGACGGAAGCGAAGTCAGATGTCACTCACTCCCACTTTCCGCAATTCCTCCATCACGCCTCTTCAGGTGTGCTCACATCACTCAACTTTGCATTTTTGTTAAATACTTTTATTAAAGTGCAAATTGCTGCAGTTATGTAAATTTGCCTTCGCCAGCACGAGAAGATGACGTGGTATGTGAATGAGCGAATGGTGCTTTGGAGTTCATTGGTTGGCATTTGAGCTTTAGTGATGGTCTTGTGGTATAGGCGGGGTGTGAGATTGTCACTTAAAGCTCTTCATGCGCGAACATTATGGATGCAGGTATTCACATGCTCAAAGCACTTCCATGGCAATGACTTGGTGTCATTGGCCCGCCACTTTTTGAATTTGACACCCTCAGGCGTGCCCCTCAGACTCGTATTTTCGCAAAGTTGGGTGAGTGGGTGCATGTGTGAGTGCAGCAGTAAAATTGAGTAGAGATGATGCCTGTTGCATCATCGATCAAGGAAAAAGGAGACGTACGTAGCAAACTCTTTGTGTCTTAGGTGCCTCGCCTTCTTAGGTGATAGGCCAAAACCCTGACCTGATTTTCCGATTTTGGAAAAACTTTTCATGCTGAATTTAATGTTCCTATTGCTTCTCCACCTGCTTTCGTCAATTCATCTTCCAGTCGTGAGGGCGGTGGGTTCACCATGCCACTCATCACAGGCTCATGATGGATGGACGAGAACTGTGCATCGT
The DNA here is from genome assembly GCA_001870725.1 of Taenia solium. Classification (NCBI taxonomy): domain Eukaryota; kingdom Metazoa; phylum Platyhelminthes; class Cestoda; order Cyclophyllidea; family Taeniidae; genus Taenia; species Taenia solium. Next base: position 26,474 of record MIEF01005823.1, on the reverse strand, counting down.
CTGTCCACGTTGCCACGTAGACTCACGCATTACAAGTGTCTATGTTGTTGCTTTCCTCGCTCGAGTGCAGCCAGGCAGATGTACAGCAGAATCACTGAGTGCTGAAGTCATTTGAGTGCACTTTTCTCTCCATTAACCACAAATTTTGGCAACAGAACCCCACAAATACCGCAGAGTGTAGATGTTAACTACAACCAACCGCTTAGCATACACTGCTCTTTTGTGGTGTCATCCGGCAGTGCAAATACAAGGCCTCTCCGTTAGCGTCAGCTTACCATGTCATGCAAAACCATTCATGCAGTCACAGGCAGGACGACCTAGGAATGGGATGCCCCATCACTCGCCACAATTGGAAGGATTTGCCTTATAAGCGGCCTAATGGCTTCTGCGTTAATGAGGCTCGGTCGTCTACCTAGGTTCCATTCTGACACCAATTGTGGGATCAGTGGATATCACTTTTCCAGCTGGCAAAAGCACTTTTGCATAGACGTCGTGGACAGCTCCACGGGATGAGTACTTAGAGGGCTACAAAGCGGTGGCGTCGATTACTTTTGTCATTACCTGAATGCAGACCCTGAGGCGCCTTGAACAGTCGTTATATTGTGAGTCTTCTTGTTCTGACCGGATGCCGCGTGCAGTTGATGAAATCAAATTCGCTGTCATTTCCGTCAGGTTTGCTTAGTTCCACCCAACCGCTCCCCTTACACCCACTAGCGGCAACCTAGAGGTTGGCCATCAAATCGAGTACCTACATATTATCTGAGCGAATCTTAAACACATTAGGGCAGGAGGTGGAGAAGCTGTCTCGCAAAGAGTTTGATTGCCACAAGGCGAATGGAGAGGATCGACGCAAACAGTGGCCGCTAGAGCATTTGCTCCTTAAACCAATCACTGCTCGGTATGTCAGGGCGTCCTTCAGGAGGTGGGATGTTGGGCATCACATGACCGCTCTTTCTCTAAAGCCCACACCGTCATCAGTGTGAGTGGCCTCTACACCTCAACATGTCATAATTAGTTTGAACCTTCCTATAGGGACCGTATCACACCCTCCCTTCCCGTTTCGACAAAGACTAGTGCGATGAAAGAGGTCTGATTTCAGTGCAACCTTTTAGGTGCAACAGGTTGTTTCCTACCCATGACGATTTGTCTCGACGAGAAGGGTGTTGGATACTATGCACTCTTTGCAGACCATTGCAGACCCACCGTTTATGCTAGTGAGAGAGTAGGACACTGCCGCTTCTTCGCGAGTACAAGGTCAAAAGTCCTGTTTCGAATTGAACAACGGCAGATCACTTTCTGCACCACGAAGTAGAAGGCGGTACTCGTGAAATGCACAGAAGAGGCGCTATTCAGTAGTGCACATGAAACACAAGTCGTAGGGCTCTGAAACCTTACATGTTTGTCAGATTGGCATCATTCACACAAATACAGAAATCCGGAATGATGAGCCTGATTGTTTAAGGCTCAACTCCAGCAACATAGTAAGATCAAATAAGGCAGGTGGTTTTCATTCATCAGTGTCCTCATTACATACAAGATGCGTGTTCACCAAAAAGAGGGCGTCATTCGACTTCGCACTTGCTGATGCACTCCAACCGACACCTTCCCGTGTTTGGTCTGGAGTGAAGCATAGCAATTCGATTTGGTGGGAGAATAGCAATATTTCTGCTAATATAATCCACATTTCATCAAATGTGCCTTGTTTCCCCCAAAATAAGCAACATGATGTTCATTTGAAGCCCACCGTACCTTGTGCACTCAGGGGATCTCGTCAAGTGGGTGATGGTAAGTGCTGTTTGTTGTTGTAGTCATCCGCCTGTTGCCTTTTGACCTTGATTGACCACCCTGCTGCGCGGAGAAAGTGTCACCTGCAGTTGTCGTTAGTCACTTGAGGTGCGTAGCTGGCTTGAGGCGAATCCAATCATGCAGAGTCGTGCTGGATACCTGCATACATACGATGTGAAAGCTCCATTGGGATGGCGATTGATGATTGAGAGGTTTTTCCAATTTTAGGCGTAAGCAGGGGAGAGGGAGGGAGGGATAGGGGGAGGGTGAGGGGGAAGGATGATCCCCCAGCATACAAATGCGATGCATTTGAATATAGTCAATCACGTCAGCTTGAATTCAAATGTGTCGCTGTGCATCATTCAGAAGGGCCGAAACGCAGCACGTGGTCGCTCACTCCCACCATCACCATCATCGTTTCACTTTGGCTCCTCGTCTTCCTTAACTGCACTGACCACCTGTCGCAACTGTTCAACTCGATAGCAGCACCCGCTGTCACTAGCTCTTTGATAATGCACAACACAGTCAAATTCGATATTTCGCCTGCATCTTTTGTCACATGACGTTGGTTATCATTGAATTACACCAACGCTGTGATGAGAGCATCTATCACCTACTCACTCATCACGCATCCACCGTAGTGTCTGCTCTCATCGCTACCATAGCCGAGATTTCGTCCACAGGAAAACACTGTCCCAGTGCAATGCACCACCTCGTTTCTCGGCTTCCCTCTAAAATATGCACTAGTTGAATGGTCAGTAACTCATGCCGCAATACACTGTCGTCTTATTGATACGGCGCTATGCAGGAATTGTAATTACTTGAGTTATGAATTTAGGACACAATTTGAAGAAGACACTCGAGGTCGCTGTTACCGCCCAAAATGACGCACACAGGTTCAGCTAACAAGAAATGCACCCAAATTTTGACACTTCGGCAAAAGCAGTCCAACATTTGAAGCGCATGGCGCTGGCTGTCTACAGGATAGTTGGTGGTTGGTAGCAAAAGATTACGGCAATCGTGAAGATCATCATTATCAGACTGTGCGTGTAAAAGCTTGTGTCTGCAACGAAATCATGTCAAGAGGTCCAGCTATAGGCATCGACTTGGGAACAACATTCTCGTGTGTCGGTGCTTTTCACTACGGTAAGGTGGAAATCACTGCCTATGATCAGGGTTACCAAACAATGCCGATTTGTGTCGCCTTTACGGACGGGGAATGTCGCATCGATGAGACCTGATGAGTCCAGACGACTATTAACTCTACCAACACGGTATTCGATGCAAAGCGCCTGATCGGACGTCATTTCAACGATGAGGAAGTACAACTCTGTGCTGCGAAGCACTGGCCCATAGAAGCAGTAAAGCCAAGTAGACTGCTACAACTAATTGAATCATTTTACCACTCAGGAGATTCACTGATGCTGCTTTTGAGGTGAAAGAATACGGTGGAGGGATGTGAGGGCAAGAAGTTGACAAATGCAGTGATCACAGTGTTGGCACAATTCAACGATAGCCAACGTCAGACGACGATGGGTGCAGGGGAGCAATTGAGTTCGGGTGTGCTACGCCTATCAATGAGCCAACAACGACAGCTGCTTTCGCCTTCGGTTTGGGTAAGAGGGTGAACGGGCAGAGCAGTGTGTCATCTTTGAATTGGCTCATGATATCTTCGACGTTCCACTCTTGTCGACTAGTGCTGAAGAATGCACCAGGATAAAAGCACAAAATGACTAAGGGCATGGAATAATATGAATAAAATGTATGAAGAAATGGTCTAATAAACCTACACCAATGAAGAGACACCAAGGTGGTTCTATCAGATGACAAGCGAAAAGCTGGATAGGATATGCGGCTCAATATATCAAAGTCAAGGTCTGGTTTGTAAACACGCGGGTATGAAAAAGAAACTAAAGAGATTTGCACACTAATCCATCTCCCTTCATTTGATTTTAAGGAATACAAAGTCGCAAAGCATGGAATTATTGTTGTTTACATGTTTGAGTGTCTGCATTTACCTAGTTAAATGAAGAAAGATGGGAGTAGGGTGTAGGCTTACCTATCACAGGCACATGTGGGGATGTAGGCTCTCACCAACACCACTCCTACTGAGGGAATGGAATTTGCGGCTGAGAATAATTCCCGCAGTACCCTTTATTCACTGGTAAATGGCACCACACTAATTCATGGCATCTGGCAGACACAACAACTTCACTGTAGTAATGCCGATATAAGATGCTGTGCCAACAGTAGCTGCATCGTGATTGGTCAGTGTGCAACGACGCGAACCAATCAACTGTCTAGGAAAGCAATCTATGAAAGATGTACACGAGACATGTGTACTAACGAACAAAGCGTAGATACGTGTGCCAACACGTCTATAAGAGAGCAGGGGGACATTTCGAACCAGCGAATTCATTCATGCAGGAAGGTCCACCCATTTGTCGCATCAAATGATGCAGTAATGCCAGACGAGCACATAGACACACCACAATGAGGTGAGTGAATCAATCTAGCAGAGCACTACGGTGACACTACTGGCAGTAGTGTGAGTGCCACAGCATGCAGGAAGAGGAGGCAGAGGATTTAGACTACACCAATCGCTCAGCGGTGCAGCTAACCATCACTGGAAGTATTTAGTAATCGCATGGAAGAATGTAAAATATGTTGTGTTCGGTTTCTCTTCTTTGCATTTCATTGCCTTGAAACGAGTGGGTTGACTAAGTGGAAATATTTGTAGTTACCAATATTACTAACGGCATACAGAGGTGAGTGGGTGCAAGTAGTTCTCAGCCCCCAAGCATAATAACGACATCTTTGTTGCAAGATTCGTACTCACGGAACGATTCCACTTTGTTGGTAAATTTAATGCGACTTGGATTCCACAGGTTCTGGCACTCCAAACTGGCAAGCCCACTGCACTTTTGTAGCTGCTATGGTGCATTTCAGCTTGGATTTCGGCCATCTAACTGACTCATTGACCCACCGGAATAGCACTGGTGCCAAGGAGGCCTACAAGCCTTTTCAAATACTTGCATTTGCGCATTCCTTCATATCCGTCACTGTCAGCTGCCCCAAAATTTGTAATTAGGAACAGAGATATGAACGTGGACTAGTTTGGGTAAAAGTGAAGCGAAGTAGAGACAAGCCGACTAGAGGAGTGAAGGTGAGGGTGGAGTGCACACAGTCGAGTAAGACCAGATGGGTTTTAATTCCTTTCGAAGCAGGCAGAAAAGGAATGGTAAAGTTCTACTCTCAACCGAAATTTACATCCAGTTTTCAATATGTGGACAACCGCACTTGGAGGCGAAATGTCCACACAAATGTACAGAAAGTAGAGGCGGAAGAACAGCACAAGTTCTCATACCACATCTATTTAATCAGAATGCATGCCCACAAACAAGTGCATTATGCAGATTCCCATTACCTACAAGGAATCGTCTTAGTAAGTCATTCAGCGTATGAGGGAACCACTCCTCGCACTAAGATATGCATCCTTTTATTAGCGTTCGCTGCTTAATGAACTACTGACTCACCGTTCTCTTGAGTTGGAACTTGAAATGGCACATCAGAGCAAATAGTCCTTTCAAATTGACCTTACTTTATTTTACATCATTGTTTCGTGAAGAACAAACACGCCATAAAAGAGCATTCTCTTCTAGATCTTCTTCTACGGCAGCAAACAAAGTACGTCTGTGGGTTTCAAAAACCCTCTTGTAGTGTGGACTTGCGTATGTGTCTTCGCAAAAGCATGGCTTCCAACGAAGCTGATTGGTGAATGGATCATTATTGCAGTTTTGTCAACCATCAGTCAGCCTTGCTTTACTGACTTCTTTCAATTTTTCGATCCCATTAGTCCTCTATTATGAAACTTATTATTAGTCCCATCGACCAATCGGCGACCTTTCTTTTATTGCTAATGATAGTAAACTTTTATCCTGCCATTCCATTTACAATGTCATGCCATGCTTGGTGGCGAGGACAGCACTTATAATGGAAGCAGATAATGGATCACGGATTGTTTACACTCTCTGTAGCGGAAAGAAGAGGATCCAGTGGCATGGATAATCATAATCAGAAATAATGAACAACTGCCACTCGAAGAACTTCAATATTTTATGGGTGATCTCGGAAATGAATAGATTTACGTTATGCTGCAGACCTGAGTGGTTGAATAGTGCGGCATTGAATAGAGGGAGTGGGAGGAGCGTTGTCCATCTCGAAGTGGCAAGTGTCATGCGTCAAAAAATAGGTAGTCGGTAGCTCTTTGGGCTACCCACCCAGCTATCCCCTGCATTTTTAGCGCGAGACATACAAATCAGGTAGCAGCGGAGGTCATGGATTATTTTTGGGATTCGCTCGACCATAAGCATGCAAATATTCAAAAAGGATCTAATTAGGAAAGCGTTTAATGTGAAAAATTGCCTTGACTTTCCTCAGATGAATCACTTTTTGTGCTGAACACACCAGAAAATGATTGGAAAATATTAATAGGAGTAATAGATAAATCATTAAATCTTTGGTCCTTCAATTAGATGTAAAAGCATGAAGTGAGATCCATCGTGTCAACTCAGATGAGAATGTTGCTATACGGAAACCTCTAACAGTTTTGCTGCAGGAAATTCATTCTACACATGTTGATGACGTAAACAAGTGAATAATGAAATGCCTCGAAGGAATGCTATTTTCACATATCTGTATTTTCCTCCACAAAAGGATTAAAACTCACCATTTCGTTGGAGTTGTACCTTGTGATGCGGACTGTGGAATGAATTTCCTCCAAGTGAATTGAATTGAAAATGGGTTTAGTGCAGAAGGTAGATATCTGTCCTACAAGACGGCCCATGACAGCTACATTGTCCACCTCTGTTCTTTAGTGAAAATACGGTACTTTGCATTCCTGTAAGCAATCTGGTAAAAGTTCCAAGTCTACCGTCATCGTGTGCATGTGGAGAGCAATGTGGTTCACCTCTGTTCCAATTCGGTGAAACCTCACTCCATAGCTTGAATGAAAAGGTGAGGAAAAGAGAAGCTCCACACCATGGCTAGATGTTCACAAGCAAAGGCATTTAGCATTCCACGCTGTTCATTCTGGCAATTATCATTAACACAAATGCTAGCTATCAGAATTAGGAATGCTTGTACTCCACTGAAGGTGATTTCATGCAGCAATGAATTGGAGGTGCATTAATAGCCATTATTGTTCCATGGTACGGCGGAAAGCCGGTAGTAAGTCAATGCTGCCCGATACTTATCATCGGCGTTATTTGCGGTTATTAAGTTTACTCACCCACAACGAATTACAGCCAGAAACCTGCAACTTTACTGCATATGGCGCCAGCTTCGACCGGGTGTCCCAATATCGAGAACTAAAATTACACTTACAAGTTTGAACTGCACAGGTTTCAATGACTGTAGAAACTCACACCATCCAAATCGTCGATGTCGCCTTAAACGTCAATTAGCTTGAGGAGAGGCATTGCTGGGCTTCGAATTCAATATGATCGACCATTGGGCTTGTTTGGAGCAGTCGCACCTCCTTTTTGCATACCTTTTGGTAAATCAGGGTGCGAAAGTTGGATATAGAGGGACTTTGCTGGTAGCCAATTTGGCCAGTGACAGATGTCAGGGGACTCAGGGACAGCTGATGTTGGAGGCGAAGCCTTTGCCTCTTGGTTTAGACACGAGGTGTAAAGTGATGGCGAAATAGGTGTCACGTACATAAATTGGTGCCACTCAGCTGCTTTGCAGCTGTCCCCAAACATTTACCACTTGAACGCTTTCGATTACATGAATGGCTAACATTGCGTCTAAATTCGCCAACTTTATGTAAGTTTTCCTTCCCATCCACATGTCTATGTACACATTTAAAAGCTGTCTTGGTATGCACTGATGGTAAATGTGGGTGGCGTTTGCTTGACTCTCGGATGCCATAGTGCATGTATAGAAATGCGTACCAGCACAGGCATCATGCTGTAATGCTACTTAGAAGACATAAGTAGGGCGGTATGGGACTGTATGCATACGTCAAGGTTGGATGCGGCTATTTCAAGCTATGTGGAGTATGGTAGCAAATCACCCTACATATTTAGCTGTGAGCAAATTAAGTAAGTGGGATGCTTCGAAGCAGCTCCAACTCTTACTGCCATGCAAATGAATGAATGTGTCTGTCCGGTGCCATAATGTTGGGTTTGAAATTTTTGTGTTGAAATCACTACTCGTGGATATCAGATAATACTGATAGGACTGGAATGATGCCATCTATTGCCCATAAAACGGACTGTGAGGTGTATTCTTGCCCACCGATTTTGCTTCTCTATTTAAGTTATCGAGACTGAGAGTCGAAATCCCTTCTAAATAATTACAATTCCTTCCTTTGCGACTGTGCACTTTGCAGGACCAATCAAAAGAGATGAAATGTTTGGTAAATTGCCTTAATTAGCTATTACACTTGTGTGTCCACAAACCGAGAACTCGTTTTGACATTGTTGAACTACACATCAATGTCATCCTGTAGACCTTTCTTGGCACCTGTGCATCAATGCACATCCTTTTGATTACCTTCTCATACATCGAGATTGTATTACTTTGGAGATCCGCAGATGCTTAGCTCTTTGCAGCGTGGTTCATTATTTTTGATAGGATGTTGAAGATGAAGTTCCCTGGCATTCTCTGCTGTCACCCAACTACTCTGCTTTTATCTGCCTGCTCGCATTTCACCGTATCGTGATTGGGATCCTGAAGGCAACTGCAATTCAGCTCAGCAGAATGATCAGTCGCATTTAGCTAGGTTTTAGCCATGGACGTTAAGCCATATCACGTTTATTATAACAAAGGACCATGTTTCTTTGATGTTGCCCACATTTTGAGAGTAGTTTGCTCTCGGAAGCATAAATAGATTACATTCCGCAATGCCACGACGCCGTACGAAAATGCTAGGTGTCTTAAGCGGAATATTGGGACCCCAATAGGTCCATAATGGTGATGCATTTGATTGGTTTGCAGGTAGCCGTTTCAAAAACTCCTGGCCGTATGGCTTCACGTCAGCATCGATTGTAGCCAATGTTACCTCGCCTAACGTGACAACTTTGGTAATGTGAGTTGGTAGAGTTGGTAAGTGGAAAGAAAGAAAGAAAGGAAGAAAGACGAGCAGGCAGACTGTTTGGATAGCACTCTTTATTGGTAAGCTTTTACTGCTCAAAACTGGTAGGGTACCCATTGTCGGACGTGATCGACTGTCGTGTCTACGCAAATTTCCATCACCACCAATACCTTAATGGAGTGACGCCCCTTTAATGTTGCTGTTTTATCACTGCTAAGTAAATTCACTATTTCGATGCTTCAGTCTAGTCAGTGACTGCTCTATTACCTCACTAACTTACGTCCTCATTTGCTCCGCTTCTTTTGAGAGTTAAGCAAGCCAAATTGGAGCTTACTGGTGGCTGGTCAAGACACATCGACAACCATGTCGGGCAAGATGTTTTGTGAGTAGCTTTGACTTTAACATGACTAAAGACACCTAGGGAGCTTGGACGACGAAAAGAGATAAAAAGGCACGATGGGATTGATGTTCTCAAATGTGCGCATATTTAGGTTGCTGAAAAGGGGCATTGCCTTTCTCCACTTATCGAATTGACCAACAATGCGTCTCGAGCGCTTTTCTAGCAAATGCACCATTCTTGGACTTAATAACACACCGAATTTTCTTAAGCTTCAAATCCCCGTTGCAATGATGCCAATCCTGAAAATATGCTTAGTATAACGGAGTAACCGTGGTCAAGATGAAGTGTGTCGATTCGATATTAGCATGTCAGAACCGAGCAGACCTCTAAGAGAGAGTATCAACCGAGAATATTAGTCTGTTTCTGGCACACTAACAAATTTAATCCTGACCTCAGCAAATGTTTAACAAGAAATGGTGCGCTTATGAAGATGGGTCGCCAAAGCATTTAATGTGTTTGAAGTCAGGAAAACAATTTTTTTCCACTAGTTGGGACGTAGAAGTAATAGTAAAGAGTGGTAACCTTTGAAACCGAGGTTCAAGGTACTCTTGCTGCGTGCCAGTGATGACAAAAGCTGAGGTACCAATCGGCGCCGAGGTCCAATTTTCCAATGCGACTTTGGCATTTGCGCCTGTTTTAGCAATAGCAGTAGCGAAGCCATTTAGAAAACCAACATTTGTTTTTTCCTTCTTCTACTTCTGCTCTTCCTCCTTCTCCTCTTATTCTTCCTTTTCGAACTTGATAGATACCTTCTAGGGGCCTGATTGCGATAATTTTCGCACTACTGGAGCAGCCTAGTTAAACTGTGCTTTTTGTTCTTTGCTGCTCATTTGATTTGCGAACTATAGATCGTTTGACCAAATTCACGCAATTAACCGAAGCCGAAAATGCGTTGAGTCACAGGCCTTGACGTTTACGTAGTCATTTTTGGCGCTTCCGTCAGAGCCTATTTAAAAATGACGCATGATTTGAAGAAGACACAAATAATACAGGTGAATGCTATAAAACATTGGTACTTTTACTCTTGCTTTTGATGCAATAACATTAGCGACCGTTACAATACTCGTATTGGTAAAATGAACGAGGACTTATGAAGCATACGCGTTTTCAAAGAGACCTAATTTAGTCTGCGTTGGAACCGAAAGACTCCAGCAACAAGTCCTTGGATCCTCGGACTGTAAATTCAAACACGCGTTTCGCTGCAAGTCAGAACGAGGTTTTGGCTTCAAAAGTAGCTTCCACCAACATGAGAGGTCGTGTTGAATGCGGCTTTTCCTTCAAATCTTACATTTGATGACCTATCAACAATGCTCGCAAAGTTCTTTCAGCCACTAGGTGGTCTGTTACATCAGAAGCTGGAGCTAAGATTTGTGGGTCTCGTTGCAGACCATTCACATGTAGAGGGATAATTAATTTAAGTGCCAGCCAATTGGTGCTTGCTCACCTCCTGCATTTTCGGATACGTCAATCTTCTTATTTTCTGCCTATAGGTAGGCTGCAACCGATGCCATTGACGGAGAACCTGAACAAACACTAGGCAATATTAATTGAGTATCTGGGTCCTTACCTTGCTTGAATTAGAAATAATGGCGAAAATACATCGACAAATCATCCACCCTCATTGGTGAACTTGACCTCTTTGCCGACAAGGCTCTCTGGAGCGAAGTCCAGCTAAATAAAATTGGGTATCATTATATCGTGCATTCACTGGAGGAGGATGTTTTTGAAGAATTTTTTGTTTGCACTTTACTATTATTATGTACTGTCTGGAGCGTAGCACCTATGACAATTGCACTTTCAAGAAATTCCCAACTAAAATTTTTGTAAGCATATTTACATCGAGTAAACCGACTTCCTTAGTGTCACAATTTAAAGGGAAATTGAAAAAATTGGATTTAACATAGCTGCTGCTGTTAAATGCTTTGTTTTGTGAAAGAGGCGAGGGCGAGAATGCTGAGAAGCAGAAGCCTCAATAAACCCATGTCCACTTGCAACTGCTTTTGGCAATCGGTGTCTGGTATCCGACAGGAGATTTTGTGCTTTGCTATGAGTATCAACCGTTGGCGCAGTCTCTGAGGCCCTACTGCTTTCCATATAATCACTTCACCATGAATGCATTCCATTATTTTTATCATCAGGGTAAACTGAATGTGCATTTTCGTATTGACAAGACACTGCGCACCGAGGCCTTTTCGCGTCTTTTACTTACTCAGAGAACGAATTGGTTTGGATCTCCATTTATGAAATACGGTAAAATGAACAATAGCATTGAAGAGGTGCTGAATAGCAGCATCCTATAAAACTGGGGTCCGAGGCTTTCACAATGCTACCTAGTGATCCTAACAGGTAAGGCAAACATGGCACCGTTATTGCTTCTTCCATTGCTGTTTTGATGTCCCCACCTTCACCATTCTTTCACTAAAACCTCCCATGTTCCCAATCCAAAACTGTGACAAGAGAGATGAGTAGAGCGGGGTAGTAAATATCGTATTAATTTATCTATGCATAGCATCAAAGCGAGTGCATTAATTTTAGTGAACGAGTGGGAATAAATTTAACAGCAATTTACAGTGCGAAATGTTTTAAAGACAGGAGCTTCTTTATAGCTGTCGTTCTCATCTCTGTGTTCGGTGCTTGGCAATCTAAGCTGTTTAAGGCCGTTTGATTGCCACTTTGGCAAAAGCTCCTTTGAGCAACACATCTAGCATCCATAATGAACCGATGTTCGATAAAGTTGGTCTCTCTAAACACACCCACCTTCTCCCGTGGAATACCATTAACGCACAACTTATGTCACTACTCCGGATGTGTCACAGGTGCGGCTGAAGACAGAATTGAGGAAGCAATTGGTGGTGGCAAAGTAGATTTTAAAGTTAATCTCGTCGTCGTTGCTATAAGTCACTGAAGTTTGGTGACATTTAGTATTGAAGGTGTGCAAGCAATCGTCCGCAATCAGTTTCCATGTCACAGTGAGCATTTTGTAGAATATACGGTTTTGTGATAATTTTGAACACAGTTGACGTCTGTTTATCTTTGTGTGATCCAACTGCGATCAGTCCACACTTCTGGCCTACCAACTGCTTTAAATAGCAACAGCTATGCTCACAGGATGTTAAGCAGTTAAGTGTCGCCTTTACCAGAGGAGCTTTCTGGGGTATTTTAAAGGACTTCAAGATGCTACAATTCAGGTAATAGCAAATTGCGTCCCATCCATGGATGCCACCAATTTTCACAGAGACACTTTGGTTCCTTAAGGGAGAGGAATCAAACAATTGAGTCTGTGCTGCAAAGAGCAGCACGAGTGTATGGTAAAGTGGACCATTGATAGAGTAAACTGTAAGTCAGGAAACCAAAGCCGGCAATTGCCAAAACAGGTGTGTAAGTCAAAATAGGATTTGCAATGTGATATTGTATGTTGTCATTGCTGACACACCCTTCGTGGGCAATCGTTTCACATATCCGTAGTCCAAGCTGCATCCAGCACTAGATGTACCTGTGCGCGTGCGGTCGGCAGTTTAAATGACATACATGGTCTCTCGCCGTTGGTATGGAATTTGTACCACAGATTCCCTATCTTTGTTAATAAGCAACTACTCATGCAGTGACAGTGGCAAAGTAAGCCTTTCACCAGTAAGGAACTTTAGTAGTCTGATTATTTCCAAGCCCAAAAAGCACATCCTATGGACATCTGTCATGCCGCCATAATGATGGCCTAGCAAGAGTAAATCAAAGAATGTCACGAGAAATTATAATCACTCCACTCAAGTTGTCTATAACTGATGCCACAGTCTTCACACGGGAGAGGCGTTGTTTAATTTGCAAGGCTTGGTGTGGTTAACGTGTGCCACCGGTAGTCATGCCAGCTAATTTGCATTGACTGAAGTGTAAAAACGCATTGCACCGATTGGTTACACGGCCATGAGAACTGACCAATAGAAGTGCTAAAAGGGCCTGCCAGAATGGAACTGCGGTGTGAGCCACACACCACGCCACTTGACCAGAGGGTAGTGTGGCGAGGCGGTGGACTCCACCGAGGCAGATCTCGTGTGCGGAGCGTGGAGACAGTTGTGAGTTATTTGCATGCTAATTGACCTTTTACCGTGGCACTAAGGGGAACGCTGAAGTGGTTTTTATTCACCAGATAGACCCCTGAGTAATTCACCTGGAAAGGTCTTGCACAGATAAATGCCACGTTCAATTTGACAGGAATGTTGCTAATTGCCAGGGATTTGAAGAAGCGGTAGAAATGTAGGTGACTTCAGTGCTCAACTCATCGATGGAAGTGGTAAACTTGATAAAGTAATCAACTTTGAGCAGACTGTGAAGTCTTCGTCTAGTGTAGAGAATGAGTAGATTATTGACGGTGCTATCAGTGAGATAGATGGGTAACGAAGTATACTTAGAGCTGGTGTAGTGTGCAGTGGCTTCCTTGAATTCTTAATAGGCCGAAACAGGACAGTAGAATTGATAGGGTCACAAAAGAATGGAGGGTGGGTGTCAGCGGACAGAGGAGAGATAACCGTGCCATAACGTGGGAGCAGAGGCACAGGAAATTTAACTAATGCGAGCAATAAGGCGTGAGGTCAGGTAAAGCATTTGTCTTCTTTGAAGAAAACATCTGTAGTACATTGAACATCTCTTCATTGAAGGATTTCCTTCACAGCTGTGTCTGTAGCAGTAGGGTGCAATGGTCGGGTCGCTAGGCGCTTGGTTCTCACATACGTATGGTTGTCTGGATTTAAGGTGACGCTGCTCAACCCTCTGGTAATAGGCGCACTACTGTTCAAGGAAGTTGAATACTTTATTTATGTTGTTTATTTTTTCGCAAGCGGTAAGCAACCCCTGTATAATGCCAAGCGGACACGCCTTTTACTTACAAATCCATCCACCGTCACACACCAGAGCCGTAACATCACGCTGCGTTTACCACCACAAGGCACTTCACATGGCCGAACTGCAACCCAAAAGCAGAATACTAAAACCGGGAGCGGGGTAGCATCATAAGATAAAGAATAACATTATTGACATCACAGGCTGCCTCATGTCCCGCGAATCTGTAATGGAGGGGTCTAGGCGTTGTATCTGCCTCGCCTTCCAGAAGGTTGTACCTGCCAATCACAAACTGGTCTACTACCCTTACCGAAGCTGGAACAATTCAAGTAGGATGGGTCAGCAGTCGCTTTCACGCAAAAGTAAATTGGCCGTATTCGGTGGTTGCTTCTGAGGTACTGGTAACATTATCCAATGCCTGATATTTAAGAGTTGAAGTATCTTCCACTGTCGCAGTTGCACTTTGAGCTCTGTGATAACTAACTTTAACGACTTTTATCTATTCGCAGATTAGAAGCGAATTTTAATGAGGTCAATGCCATTCATCGGTTAATTGGTCATGACCTTCTACTCGCCACAAGAGGAAATGACATCTGGAGCCTCCTCAGTCTATCTGGAGCAGTTACTGGAGTGAAGGTAAATTGCAGCATGCAAAGGGGTCTCGTAGTTTTTCCATTCCACACAAATGCCAAATGGCATTGGCAGTATTTCCCTCCGTACTCAAGGGTGTAAAATTTCGTGTCAACTACCACCGTTGTCACGGTTTCTGCGATCCATAAAACTGTTGAAATCTCAAGCTTTTATAGGAGACCGCATTGGCCGCGACCACGAAAAGATTGGTCTCGCGCGTAATTTTATCAATGGTTCTAGGTGGAAGTCTGCTGAAGCTACAGGCTACGAAACTGATTTTAGGAGGTGCGGCTAAACAAGTCTCAACATTGCCACCATTTAGATCATTGAAATGCATTATTACTGAAAGACCTGGTGTACCATTATTGGCCTGCATTTAGGACTCCAATTCTGCTATCAATGTGGATAAAGCGAAACCTAATTCCACATTTTTGATGATAAAGGACTGCTCCAATAACCAAGACTGTTGGTTGAGCGCACACAGGCAAATCCTGTGTTGGATACAATTTTAGACCAACTCACTAGCCTGAGTAGGGAAGATAAACGCAAAAAAACCAGCCGAGATATTCATGCCTTCTACTGTTCACATGGTTTCACCACAGCTATTGCCGCCTATTTTCTGTGTCAACCACCCGAAAACTCAATGCTTCACGGTTGGATCTTAATTAATCTGCGGCAGCTTGAGTCATTTTGGAAGGTTTTAGATGTCCTTGCTTTTAGAGGTTGAGCTTGGCTACTTCATTGATGATGCGCTTATCTACTGACGTTCGGAAAAGTAGGTATGTTGGTGGTATGGGCAGAAAATTGTGGGGGCAAAGGAGGGAAAGGCAAGCATTGGTATGAGTGAAATTGGAGCAAATGGGTGGTTAGTTATTTTTACTTTCAGATACAAGCGGAGACATTTGGACTAACCACAGATTGCATTTTTGCACACCTTTTAGACTTGATGATTCCGAGCTTCAACTGCCAAGGGGACGACGATTGGACCGAGTTCAAATCTACCTCGCTACCATCACTTGTTTGCCCTCCCCCCTCAACGCCTCTTCCATCCACAACACCTTCAGAGGGGTGATGAAAGGCTCTTTAACATGGCTAAACGGCAGGTAGGATTTAAAACAAGACAATAGTTGGAAAACACTTAAACATCAGCTATCCATTCCTCTTTTGTCCTTTTGCACCTTAGAAGTCGAAATGCCCTGCTGTGGAGACTCAGTAAGTCAATCGTCCACTTGGTGTGCATCAGTGAGTCAGCCATCTTCGCACTCGAAATGCAAAGATTGGTCATCTGCGCATAGGAGGGTCTGAAGATGATGGCTCTGTGCATCCATTCATCCACTCTCAGTCTGGTGAATGCTCTGAATTGACCGAAGAGGCTGCGAATGTCGTTTCCCCTTGCAACAGGTGGAAGGCCATCAATAATTAACCGATGACGGGTTTTGGCGTCATCTGGGGTCTGAACGAAAAGCTTTTAAATCTACCAGTGCAGCACGAGCGACAAAAACCACCTCGAGCCCAATGGATGCAAAATGTTGCAATGTGTTAAATAAAAGTAGCAAAGGACTCAAAGGTACCGGTTTTACCCACGAATTTGATTAATTTTATGCTCTTTTCTAACTTCTCGATTAGTACCAAAAGGTTGATCGCTTTTAAAAAGTCCATCACAAGGATCTCGCGATTTTTCGAGACACAACGGAAAGTGAATTATGATGTGTGGTAGTTTTTTGACACCATTCAATGTTACTTGACATTGTCCAGCTTTATTCCTTACTGTCATCCACATGGCCCACTAGTAAAGCCAAATGCAACTTGATTTCGGTTTTTGTCTTCCCAAGGTCTCGTTCCTGAGCCCCTATTATTGCGTAGCGCTAGCGCGTCAAGGATACAGCACTTGGTTTTGCAGAACACTGGCATTTGCAAGATTGACACGATGCTGATTTCACTTTTAAGTAGACATCATAGTTGGCTGCCAGCTAATGCTGTTGTTGACTCGATTTCCTATCCAAAGGCCATTTGCAGGGTTTCAACAGTACCAGCTTGAGATCACAGCTTGCAAGACGGAAAGGCTTTATGTCTAATATGAACGAAATAATGCTTATCAAATGTGGTAGTTACTGTCGAAATCCAGAAAAGTTTTGTACGATGATATGTGGCTGTTTAAAGACAAAATAATCTTGAATTGCACAAAATGCCTTAAGTGGTCTGTTTCTGTAAAGAGGTAAAATTGCTAATAAGTTTTACTTAAAATCAGATGAGTTCAAATATTTTGCTGATTGGGGGAGGGGGGTTCCTTTGAGACCTGAAAACGCAAAGCTTTAGAAACGGGTGTACAGGGCAATGATATTATAAGAGCTCAGAGTTTGTCTCCTCCCCGATGACTGACTACGCTTAATAGGCCAGCAGATCTGTCTTGGTTTTCGACACGTTAAGGTGTTGTAATGTACGTCGGCCCAAAAGTAGTTTTACTACGAATTTGCAGGAGGAGAGGGACACTAGTGGTGGAGGAGAATGGTAACAGAGCAGTTCTGAGTCTTCTGTAGAACTGAGCTCTTTTCCAGCAATTTGATGTGTCCAATGAACTATATGTTTGCCTAATATCCATTGCGCTTTTTTTGTTGTTCAATAGAATGACTTGGATGATGTTTGAATCAGCTCCGTGAGGTGTTGAATCCTCGGGATTGGATTAAAACCGCCTCGAATCAAACAGCCATAAAACTGGTAAGTAGCGCATTAATCGCTTATCGCGAACCCATCTTTGTTTGAATGATTATCCGGGTGTAAATGGCGGTAAAGTCTCGTGTGACCGAAGTGCTGCTTTCCCTAGTGTTACTCACGTCACTACCGCCTCCATAATCATAGCTGTTGTTGTTTTCAACTCGGTGGCTTCAGCAGTAAAAATCATTCTCTGTGGATAAGAGCGTGCATGAACCTGTTCACTGTTGTACACGTTCGAGAGCTGAAGAGAATTTTGGCAAAGCTCCTAGCTTGGTTGGTCCGTCTGGCTCCAAAGGAGAAATTACGTTTCATTTAGTCGATTTTCCGGATTTGAAATATCTTGCATTTTTAAGCATTATTGCTATCTTTAATTCGGCGTCTCTTCTGAGACGGTGATTTACCGTCCATCGTCCAAGTGCCACTTTGGGGTCTGCTTTGATAAGAATCCTTTTAGGACCATTTTCAACCAGCACAACACTCCAGAAGCCAATCGAACCTGGCCTCTTGAGCTAATAAATTTAAATGGATGGTGAAATTGAGAGAGTAGTTAAGTTAGGTGTTTCTAATAATGTATTAAATTCAGGCGTCACACGATAACAAAGTTGTACGACCAAAGGAAGTACAAACAAATGGTCCACTTGTGTGTGTCTATTTGAAATTATGGGAAGGTAAGTTTTTCCAACGATAGTTTTACGATAATCCTCGGCTTCAATATGTAACTGAGCGCTTTTAATTCATACATCAACCTAATGTATTGGCCGTGTAATACATAAACCGACCAAGTAAATTTGGGCTCCTTCCTGAGGTAAGCGCCACGGAGTTTTGCGCATTAAAGTTACCTAATGCTATTCCTTAGTCAAACATGATGCCCTCATGGACAATAAAAATAAAACAATGCTATCAACGCTCTAAATGAACAGAATGACTTTTAAAATGTTCCGTAATAAAAGAACATTTGGGTACACAAAATCCGTTTGGTACCACTGATGCTTAGCGGATAAAATTGAGAGAATTTGAACGGCAGGAAGTAGTCCATTCATCATCCATATTTGCGAGTAGATATGTATTCACACATTTAAATGTTCATTTCTAGATAAGATTTTTGTATTAGCTACCAAAGATATCAGTCAGTTGTCATCGAATAAGTTTCATTAGAAGGTACTGCCTTTTAACGTTTTGCTGCGTTCTTAAACAATAGTACGAAGCATTCGAAGCATAAACAAACGCACCTTTTGTTCCAACATGTTACTACCATCTTCGAATCGAAAGACAAGGAGGTTGGCTATTTATCAAAAGAATCGAAAAGCGACCATAAAAGGTGTGTATCCGCCTGCCAGACATGCTTCTCTCGTATTCGAAATGACTAACGAAAATGACTCCTTACAACTTGTGCGAACCTGCAAAATGTAAATGTTTGTGGACATGCGTTATGTAGAAAAGAAATGCGTCAGTTTGCGGGTAGACACTTTCTATTGTCCTCCGTCCTTTTTACCGCTCATTCATTGTATGCATTACGGCCTTGAAAGTCCATCTTCGCAATGGGTTACGCTAAGATACGCTACTTTTCTGCACAATAAAACTGGAAAGTATGCAAGAAGGACTCCTTTTTAAAGATACACAGAGGACCAGCGAGTCGGACGTGAAGAAGTCCTATTATGTCAAGAATAGATAGATCTACTTCGAGCAGTTTCCTGCTGTCGAAAATGGAAGGTTTGTAGAAGGTGATGGAATTGAATGAAACGTTGAGAGGTGTTTGCAGTGACTTAATGTCTGTCATACAAGCCTTCACGGTGAAAATTTGAACATGGACAGACTGACCTCCATGTCACATTTATAATGCTGTAGTCGATGAGCTCAGGGCCATTGTTCTTTAGTGAGGTCAGCCCATCCCTACCTGCACTAACGCTACCGCCCTTTTAGCTCCCGAGTTTCGCCTGAAGATTTTACGTAATTGTAAGGCTGTTTTTAAACAGAGCATCGCAATGTACCACGGAGGCCCTGGTGAGACGCTGGGAGACGCAGCATGATGGCACCACACATTTAGGGTAATGAGTTGGTAAGAAATTGCGTGCGCCGACAAATCTCTATGTTCAAATACAGGACAGTCGATCAAACCTAGTCAATATTTTGAGCTTGTAAGTTGCAAGTGGACGACGAGTGCGTGGGTTAAAACTGCTTACATTCGAGAGAATATATGCCTATACCAGCCGAAAGTAGAAGTGCTTTGGCATAAGGCTTGCTATAAGCACGGATGCTCCACTCTGCCTACATTCATGCGCACAGCTTTCCATTGGAAAAGGGAACTGCAAAAGCCAAGATACTTGGTACTGTCAAAAAGAAATGGTTAACTATAGGCGAATTTTGCACCTAAACCAAGTGTCTGTGTCTTTGCCTACTTCGCAGATGTCCACCTTTCTCTTAAACACTTAATCCCATGATGTGCTGCGTGAGAACCGTGGCATTTCTGTTAGAGGAAATATGGATTGGCAAAAATATGACGACTTTCTGAACCATGCTTCCACCGCCATTGTTGCTCTGTTAGATCGACGATCACCCGTTTGCGGCGTGCTTCTTCACTCTCGTTTCATTACCGCACAAACGGAATTGTGACAAGCGCATCACGACAAGTGGAAAAGACGTGATCCATTACGTGGATTGTTTTGCTGTCTACTAATGCTCCCTTCAACTCCCTTTGTGCATTTGAGCGAGACAATTTGGCATGTCTCAGTTGGAAGACCCCGTAAATAGCGCCTGAGACCGCTGCAATAGCTGTAATCGAATTCAGTATCTCGTATGGGCTGTTTTTAACAAAGTTGACGCAGGATTACCTTAAGTTGTTCTTGAAGAATGCTGAAAGAGGTCATAGCACATGCATGAGAGCTTTGTTCACTGGTGCAGGTGTCTCGCCTCCATCTTTGCTAGGAGGCTTTTCTGGTTGTTTGATTGGTTCATTCCGTTGTACACTAACCAATCTCAGTGCGGCTACTGTGGCTACGCTATCTTCCATCCCAATTTCCACGGTTTAGTGGGTGTCTCTATTTGGTGTCAAGAGGATGGGTTCACCTTTAAGGTGTAAGTATCACCTCTCTTGACCGCAAATGAATGCCGAATGGATTGGTGTGTTAGCATTTATCGCTAATAAATATGACTTGTTAGTCTAATAATTAGTCGTGAAGCTTGCTCCGTCCTTAAGACTATTGTAAGTGGGAGTTCATATCCCTGCATTATCATTTTATGAGTTGGTTTGAACTCTTCTTAAGTCTCAAGTTAATTATCTGTACTTGCATTTCCCAACATCCTAGGCAGCTACTTTTCAAGTTTCGTGACTTCATACTTTTTTGTTTACACAAACCAAGACGTTTCTTCTTCATAATGAGCTGTACACTTCATTTAATGTGTTTGCCAATGTCAAGGCCTGTGCGACGGTGTTTATCCACTCGACCGTCCTCTCACACATCATTGATACATTTATAAGAAAATCTTTAAGTGTTTTGCGCTTTACTTCATCGTTTTCTGCTTGCAATTGCATGCTAAAATACAGCTCTCTGGTGTAGTCTTAGCTGCGATCGTACTATCCTGCCTCTCATTCTTTTGGCAGAACTTCTCCGCATCAATCTACCAATTACACTACCTCCTCATTTCACCAATAGTCAGGTGCGCAGATGTGATAATGTTCTGCTTTCCCGATGACTTCAATCGTCAGCACATTGGGAATGCCTTCAGTAGCTCCGCAACATGCACTACTGCCTCATCTAGATTTGTAAAATTTTTCAACTCACTGATTTTGAAGACCTCTTGCACAAAGCTTTTGCACTCCAGCCACTAGTCCTGTCCAACTTTGCCTCACTCGGCGTTCAAATGCTATTGTTCAGAAAGGATACTGTGCTCAAAGTAAAACTGCCAACTTCTTCAAACTGACAAGCTTGCATCCATACTGTTATAGTTGCCGCCTTACACGCCTTTCCAAGGCGATTGATGGCTTTCCCGTGGGTCGCCGAATCCTCTGTCGCGCTCCCGCCTTAATAACGCGAATCAAAGCCCTTACCACCCAAGTGCGTGTTACCTCCAGTTGTCAAAAGAATCACAACTCAATTCCAAGACGTTTACACTACGCTGACTGTCCTTCCTTGTGTCCATGCTGTAGGTAGTAGCAGCCGCCGTTGGCTCATTGATGATGCGAAACACTTTCGAACCCAATATTTTCCCTGCATCAATCGTGGCCTGACGTTGGCTGACATTGAAGTACGCCGGTACTGTGATTACCACTTTGTTCTTAATCGTTAGCAGCACTTTGAATGGCCAGCGTCTCATGTTGCCCTGCACTGTCGCACTGTTGACAGCGATGCCATACAGAAGTGATAATTATTTAGCTATCAAAATAATGACACTTCTCGAGGCCGCTGTTACAACGTAAGAATCGCAAGTGCACTGACTGCACTCGCGCTTGGCACCGTGTCCATGAGCTATGAGAAATCACCGTAAGCATTGCCAAATGTGGACTGAACCATCAATGCAATTAGAGTTGAATTTTCTTCAGTCATTCTTGGAAGCTATGCTTTTTGACCATAGGCTAGGCACTTAACCAATTTCTCATGACCGACCCATGCCGTGGTGGTGATGTTTGCAGTCATTAATCAGCACTTCTGCCAAACCCACTTTAACGCAGATCAGACGAGGCTGTACACCCCTGTGCTTGCTTGGGAGCGTAGTCATGCCAACAAAGTCTACTATGTGAGTCGTGACTGAAGCGAAGAAACATCAACCATTTGGCAGGTCCTAGTTGGATGAAAGCCTTTCAGCTTTAAGGAGGCACTTTACATGATCAAATGTAATTAATACAAATTATTTGCGACCATTATAAAGTCCACCAGTATGAGATTGCTCGTGTGCAAAACCGTCTGCCACAAAAGCATGTCAAAAGCTCCAACTATTGGCATTGAATTGGAGCAACATTCTCGTGTTGGTGTTATTCACTGCAGCAAGGTGGGAATTTTGTCTGTGGTACTGTAAAAGAGGGAAGAGACAAAGGCAGCAAATTGAGGAGAGATGATGGTGGATGCGGTAATCATAGTAGCGGCATACATCAATAACAGCAAATGTCAGACCATGATAAATGCAGGCAAAGTATTGGCTTCAAATGTGTTACGCATCATAAATGAGGCAACAGGACCTGCTATTGCTTATGGTGTGGACAATGAGGCAGGCAGACGGTGCGAATGGAGAAGACAGAGAGACGACGGAGAGGACGACTGAGTGCTCGCGCTTTGGCCATGTTGACCGATGCAACATGAGTAAACTGCTTGTCGCATTCTCAATCAACGAAACGAGATTGGCCCTATTCGATTGCATCTCTTTGGAGTGCTCATACTTTTTGTCCACCCTCGTGTACTGCTGAAACAGAACAACGGACTCAAACCTGCCTTGCCATTCCAGTGACACATGGCACTACCAAGGTGGTGCCGTGAGCACATACTTACCCACGTCTCAATGGTCACACGCAAAAGAGCTTTGAGCGGTGCCAACTATTCCTCCCATGACGCAAATGAAGGCGTTGGCCCAAACCACATTTACGCGCATCAAAATGTTCGCTTTAAAGTTTAACTAGAGAGAAATAAAACAACTTTACTGAGTTGTGACTTTTTTGTAGAGATGGCAACAGTCTATCTGAACGAACGAGCAAGTACCAGGTTGAAGGAAAAAGTAGATCCAAGGGTGAATTGAAGCAGAACGATGCCATCTTCTCCAACCTACCTCTTGCATAAGATGGGGAGGGTGGTAGGTGAATATTACCTGTCCAGTTAGCTTGTAGTGTAACGATGGGGCCATGTTTTACACTAAAGTTTATCCTCCTCTATACTGCCATTTACTTTTAATGGTAGCATCTCAGCACACTTAAGATTTAATAGTAGAAGCTGAAACGGTAAGCAAATAAGGTCTTGCAGCTCGGCTATATGCTCTGAGTGTACAATACCGACCGGCATCTTTTCAGCACATCCTCTAACACCAGAGCTATTTAACACAAACGGGAATTCCGATGTTTTCTTTGAGTCCATCCCCGCTACATACACTATTTGGAGCAAGTCACCCTTATCTAGGCTTTTAACGAACCGTGCATGCAAATCCTCCTTTTAATGCACAAAACATTAAGACACTTAAGCATGGTGCAGTCACATTTCGCTAAATTTGTTAAAGAGGGTAGGTGAGTTCGGTAGCCCTTGAAATCGTGCAACCTGCCCAAATACTTGTTCTAGAGTAGTGCTGCAATGAGCTTCTCACTCGCATCCATAGAGTTCGCACAAGGGGATCTTTTTGTAGTGAAATGCATTTATGTCACGGGGCTGAAGTGACTGCGGTCCCCATTAGGCTTAATCGACCCAACGCCACCTAAGTTGTCACTTGATGCCACGCATTTAACAGGGTCTCCTTTATCAAGCAATGGATGTAAACTTTTGCATCAAATGATGCCCAAAGAATTGCATCTCAAAGCATTAAAATAGGTAGCTACCAAGTGGGTATTAGAAGTGCCACTTCTACACTTCAGATCACTCTGCAAATAATGGATAATTTTTAAAAACCAATGCTTACTATCCTTTGCAAATCACTTTAAAGACACTGCTTAATTCAATCTAGTGGAAGAAAATACTGATGTTGAATGTTAAAAATTAAAAACAACTGGATGAATCATGAGTTTCAGTAAGTTCTGCTGTCACATTTGACATTTATAAGTTTGACCTAGTTAGTCACTCACTATGTAGGTTCCTAAGGAGACAAAATTTTGTGGATTAAACTGTCTTAACTCCTTATCGAAGCTGTAATTGACTAAAGTGAAATGAGAAGGCACTTCGCGTATGCCTCGAAGGTCTTGCCGCAGAGCGGTAGTACAGCCTAGAGGGACAGAAGTAGTCGCGTAATTAGACGCACAACTAGGCAAAACTACAAACTGCTACATCAAGTAGTTGCTCGATACCCGACTTAATTAGGCATCTGGATTTCCTAATTACGAGATTTTGATCAGTGGCAGAATTTGCATTAGTTCATGCATTGTGATGAAATTGGATGACACGTATTTTAACTTACAAGTTGCTCCTTTCGAATTTGCTGTAAGGAAAAAAAGAATGAGCACCTAAAAGGAGACAAAGTCGCTGCAAATGTCCTTCGTTTTGCTTGGTGCTTTAAGCGCCAAATGATTGACTAGCGGGTTTTAAAAAAACTTCTAATTGATGCATTCTAAAATACCACCACGGGAAGCATATTTTTGCTTCTTCACTGGTCCCCATGCCCGCCTCATCTTCTCCAAGGTGACGTGGTGGAAAACTACGTGATGCAACCGAGTAGTGAGTAATGAAGATTGACATCAAAGGGAGAAGATTAGTTCGCTTTCTTTTTCCCATGCTACATGCGCACCAATCCTTTCTGCCAGCCGTGCACATGCAGAAGTGTGACAGTCAACAAGTGCCGAGGGGTTAGCACCGACTTTAAATGAGGCTACACTGGACTGCCAATAGCGCAAATCACTCGATGGAGGTAGAATATCTACTTCAGGTTTATTTCCCATGTTTTAGTTCAATTGGTGTTTCACACACTATCACACACAACTGACAAGGCGGCCCTCTCCAAATGTGGGTGGCCACTCTTGTCCATTTCTTTGATGATTCCACCAATTCTATGCGTATTTTAATAGATTACCAAACTTCTCTGCCTGATTTTAAGGGAAAAGAGATCGCCACCTAGTGGGAAATATACCTGCTGTGAAATTCTATTTATGCTTTACTGGTGATACAGGCACAATGGTGAAGGCGGATGAATTCTTTTGGCTTGACAGCCACTTACTTTCCCAAATGTAGGACAAACTCTTCATTTTTTTCCTTTTAATGGCTTCTTTGGTTTATAATTGCTTTGTTGTTACACTCCGTGTGCATTTCAACAGATTTACTCGCCTTGATCACATTGCAACCATCCACAATTATTAAACGCACAAAAGTATTTTTCCTAAATCATTCGTTTTACAATCCTTGCGTATGATTAAGTTGGGAGAAAAGGGTATAAAAATGAGCCACCTTTTTCCAGTGAAATTTAGAATCAAAGTTTATTGTTAACTGAGTAAGAAGCATTAATTGCCATACTTCGATCTCCCATAGTTGTAGTGTTATTAAATTTTTAGGTAGGTTTAACTGGAATCCGTTAATCCTGGCATGATTATTCTGTACTGTCGATGTAACATTGTAGACTTGTTTGCTGTTAAATTGTCGACTGTGCCATAAGGGATTCATTTAAGGCAGGCAACTTTGCTGGAGATTTAGTGGTGGTCTCGAATTACCGCCAAGCATTCCACCAATGACTCCGACTGTGTTGAAACCTTCGGTGGTGCAGTAATATTCTTAGGGAGGAATGGACTCAATCCCTTTGTGCGCCCTGCTCACACATTTTGACAGGCACTAGAAGCATGTGGAATCAAAGTGCATTACAGCCTTGCGTGACAGTTGATTCGAGTCAAAGGCTTCAACAAGGTATGGCTAGTGAAGTCCTCCAGTTCCTCCATTAAATTGTATTAAGCCAAAGTTGTGTTGCTTTGTCCTACAAGCTACTTAACAATAAGGTTTCTCCATCGAAGATTTAACAGTTAAACATGGAAGCACCTTTGAACTAAATAGTGAAAGCACTCCTTTATGAGAAATGTTAGTTTGTGGGGGTTTTTCGGCGCGAAATTTAACGGTCTAGACTGACGAAAGCCAGATTTGGGACAGTCCGAGTTAGTCACTTTCCTCTGTTACAGTACTACAGTTTTCCACAATTAAAAGTGCAGATGTACACCACAGAGGCCTTTAGAATCTAATTACCACCCTGATGGAAAGTGAGATGGAGGGTGAAGCCACACAAAATTGAGCACTAAACACTGGAAGAGTAGGGAAAACCGTAGAGCGTTTTGTCGTGTCGAGAGGCAAATAACAATCGTCTCGCTTTTTTGCCATTTTTAACCAAAGTGCTTAGTCTTTAAAAAAGGTAGCCTTTTTAAAG